>JARVLU010000599.1:20970296-20984594 GCA_031762415.1 Simpsonichthys santanae | reverse complement strand
CGTCTTTTTAAACACGTTTTTTCAATGTAAAAACAACAGCTGCGTACTTAGAATGCCGTTAAAATGTGTTTCCAAGCTGTTAACTAACAAAATACCCTAAAAAAAAAAAAAACTACAGATAAAAATATAAAATGCTGCATAAAAAAGGCAACGTACGGCGCGATGTCGTCACTGGGGGCGGCGCCGTAATTACAGAACGCCGTAAGTAGAGACCGCCGTAGGTCGAGGACAACCTGTATTTATTGTATTTATTGTTAAATTTTCTAATTTTGGGGAGTCTGGCAAATATCAAGCTAAAAAAAAATAGCTGATCAGTTTAAAATATGTACTTTTCACAAATGATGGCATAGTAAACTGCAGATAACAGTCAGTTGCAGGAGTATAATTTAAAAAACCCAGATGGGAAAATGTAGCTGTTTTCATAAATGGTAACACATCCTGAGACATGATAGCATTTAGGAAAACTGTGAGAGTACAATCAATGTTCACACATTAATTGTACTCTTGTGAAACTCCACAAAGCACTGTGGTTTTATCTCACCCAGGAAGCAACATTAAATAATAAAAACTAGAAATAAATTTCAGGCTCGACTCACTGACCTATCAGATGGGATGGTGGGAAAAAGTCAAAGCAAGAGAGCAACACACATGCCATGATTGTACTTGAACATGAATGTGGAGAGCCACATTAGTGATACAATGTTTTCATAGGAAGAGCTCGATGAGACCTCTGCTCTCCTGGATGCATAACAGAAGCTAATGGGGTCTCAGAACGAAGGGAGTGCAGAGGGATTGTTACAATTAGACCATGGAACTGCTGAAGGTCAGCTCTGCTGAGCTGAGCACCCAAAAGCCTTCATAAAACCATGCAGTGTATTATTATTTTCCAAGTTTTTCATTATGGAGGGTTAACCTTGACTAACTCTGTTCTAGCACTTCAATCAGTTTCCATAATGCCATTGATACAGGGTTGTGAGGCTTGTTTAAAAAGATCAATTTCACAAGGTTGTGCAGGTATGTAGAAATTTCACCACAAGTCAGAGCTTCCACTGATGAGAAGGTAGATTGTTTTCCCTTTGTCCTTTGAACAAATTGGAAGGGCTGCCCCGGCATGGTAACCATGCCCAAACAGAGGGTTCTCAGACCTTCATCTTGTTTCTATTCCCACTATCCCATGATTTGACCACAGGCAACAGTTCATAGGCCAGCAGAAACACACACATACACAGATACCTACACCACAGTAAACAAGGTCATGCTGCAAATGTGCCTCAACCATAACTGCAAAAATTATTAGAAGTTGACTCAAGAATTTAATGGAGCCCATTCATAATCCCTGTCAAGGTTCCAGGGAGTGAACCTTTATTATGCATCAAAAGCTTTTACTGAGGCCATGAGTGTACCGGTAGTTCCTTTTGGCTGTGTAGCTGGAAAAAAAAAAAAAGAAAAAGTAAAAAAATAAAAAAAACTAGACAGTCTCATGAATCCTGCATGGTTTTCATCAAATAAAAAGAAATGTCCCAAACAAACTCAAAATCAATGTTATTTGTGTTACATTTTGAGAGCCGTACTCTCCTACCTCATGGCAATATTACCTAAAAGAATGATGGGACCACTGTGGTTTTTCAAAATAACACTTTCCATTCTTCATTACCTTTCCTAAAGTATCCATTTCTGGCAAATAAAATATAAATCACACCTTTGTTCCTTGATGAATGGACTGGAAAAAGCTACTGGTTGAGGGTCAGGAGAAGATTACAGTCTTAGATCAATATTGGAAAAAGTTCAGTACTTGTGTGCTTCATGGCTCAGGTCAGGTTTGCATAGCCTGTTCAAACACATACATTTGAAGAGCAAAAAAATAGTATGAGACATTAAAATCTGGAGTTCATTTCCCAAATAAGCACAACAAGAAGGATGATAGGCAATTTGGAAGCAATTACTTTAGGTTAGGGGATTTATTTGCTCGTGTTTTAGATGAAAATGCTGATATTTCTGACAGATAGGCTCAGTTTTAGTTTCAAAATGCAGCTGTTTTCTTTCCCTCCAGGATTCTGTCCTGAAAATTACAAGTCTCTGCCAGTACACTGACATCTTGATATTTTTCAATGCAATCAGTTGTGAGAAAAAACTGTCCTTAAGTCAAATGCATTTATAAAATCCAGTGCATGTCTGTAACGGATCACAACAAACTAAACTGTTGCATTAAAAGATGGAAGTTTTCCAAATCTGGGAGACCATTAAACTATCAACTGGGAATGATGCAGACTTAAAGCCTACAGTATTGTTACAACAGCTTTATACATTTCAGAATGACATTAATTAACTGCAACAGACAATGTTTGACAAGGAGTAGTCAGCAATCACTAACAACAAAGTTAGCAAACAGAGAACTAAGTCAGTTTATTTAGGTCACATATACACCAGCATGAGTTCTGCAAAAGTTTTTTTGCTGTCATAAACGGGTTCTGTTTGAAGGTAATTTTTCCTGGAACCCTGAAGCAGGTTGTTCCAACATGCACGTCTATTTGGCCATTCAAATAAAAGTTTTATTTACCCGCATTATTTGTTTGAGCTCTTTGTTCAATGGCTCTGAGGGATATTTGCACACCTGCTGCTATTGTCGGCCCCTTTTGGTGCAACCTGGTAACAAGCTGCATTATGGGAATGTGTGATACATGGGGGAGCGGGGTGGGGGGGATTAATCACACAGTGCAACATGTAACAATGCACACCTGCTGAAGCCTGGGCTGTTCTTACGAGACAGAAATGTACAGTGTTGCTGCAGGAAAAGGCTGATTGAGTTCGAACGGCTACAGCTAAAACTGATTATAGAAGAAAATTATGGAGCGAGACAACAATTACTTTTTGCACTGAAATGTTTATCTGCATTTACCTAGCTGGAGCTTCACTTAGAGCAAAGTAAAAATCAGTAAAGTGTAAGAACATGAGGTGGCCTGGCTGGAAAATCTTACCCTTAACGGTGTGAGAAGGATGGCATCTGTCTGTGGTCTGTGCTCCTTGAAAAGAGCCACGGGCTTAAGTCAAGTTAAAAGGGAAGCAGCAGAGTGTTTTGATACATTCTGTGAGCCCATTAAAAGAATTGGACATTAGATCTATGAAACATGGAAAGGCTGCCACTCTTGGAAAGCTTTAAAAATGAATGTGTCTTAACAGCGTGGCGAACCACTAAAGGGACACAACACTTATTGAATCAGCCAGGCAGAAGTGATTGACTGCTTCTTTAGAAAACTGCTTAATTCACAGGAAAAGCAGTTTTCTGGGGACACGGGGAGTGCTTTTTAAAAGTCAACAAGGTTGAAGCTGTCAAAGATGTCGAGAGTGAAAGAAAAACAGATTAAAACAGTTGACGATTGTGGAAAAAAATAAAACAAGTATTTATTCGACTTTACCGTAATTCAGCAGGACACAGCGTGCAAAAAATACGCTGACTGTAAAAATGTTTGAACATCATACATAAAAATAAACAGCTTTGTAAGATTTTCTTAACTTGTATTTATTTTATTTAGAAGGTAGAATTTCAGAATCCTAAACTTAAAACTTAAATTGTTCCTCAATCTAGCCAAAATCCTTTTTATCTTCAGCAGCTTATGACGAAGGTAAAGTCAATGACTAGATTGCAGAAAACACATTTGCGTTTTCTTGAAATTTGTTGAGTTCTCGGTGATGCTTAGCATAAATTTTCTCGAAAGCCCACAGTTGTTTATAACTGAAGGTTATCTGTTGTGTTGTGCAGTTCTTTCATATGGTTTAGTGTGTTGAGCCTTGAAATAGCATTTGTGCTATGTCTAATTTTAATTTTATTGATGGAAAACTGACATATTTTACAATTTTAATAACTGCCTACCAAAAGTTGGAAATTGGGTGATAGTGTGTCTGTGAATTCTCACATATTAGCGACATATCTTTCAGCAGAACAAAAAATAAATAAATACTTGCATTAAGTATCGTAATCAGTAGATTAACAGCAGATATATAATAGATTGCCTTTTGAAATCAAACCAATTCAAGATGGCTGCCACAGCCAGCTAACCTTGAAAACCACAATATAGCTAATTCAGTCATTATTACAAATATTGAGGTAAAGTGGAAATAGATGAGAGTAATCCACAACATGTACTCTGAGTTCCTCAGAACTAGACGAGGAACTGGACGCTGAGGACCAGCTTCTAATATGAAGTTCTTATACTCATAAATCCCTAACCAGGACAATCACTGTTAAAAAAATATTAAAAAATCACTGTAATGGCAAATAATTGGTGATATGTGACTTATCTGTGCTGCTGATCTCATGTTGCTGTATTCATTCATACCCATCTGCTCACTACAGACTCATGTTCGGGTTGTTGTTGTTTAATATACAGTACTATATTACTGTATTTTACATTATTAGTGTTTAACGTATATCTTAGGTCTTTTAGCGTATATTGCTTAGCGTTTGTTTAGTGTATATCAGTGTATATCTTTAATCCTTGCATATTGTTTCTTTTTCTTTACTTTATATTTTTGCTATTGCTGGGTGTAACTGGGACCTTGAGTACACAATTTTGTTCCGCCTCATGTACCACTTGTGATCCGAATGACAATAAACACACTTGAACTTGAGTGTGGAATCTCCCAATAGTGGATGAGATTGTTCCTTATTGTTTGACCAAAATGGTCATAACGCCATTATTTCTTAACATAAGATGATCTAAGTCCAAACCTTTGGAATGAAAGGCAACAAGCGTTTAAAATTTCTTCAAGGAATTATGCGTCTGCAACAAATTCACAGTTGGAGGAAAAAATGTGTTGCTGTTTTGTGCATAGAAACAATGCAACACCTCGGTTTACCTGTGTATTCTTTGTAACACTAAAAGAGAAGCTATTGCATGTTGCAACAGATTATTCAGACAAAGAATGTGACTTTAGGACCTGGGATAAAAGGAAAACTTTAGCATTGTGTGCACAATATGTGCCTGCTATATAATAACCAACGAGTGTGTAGGACCTGTCTGCATTGTGATACTAGTTTTACTGTAGGGATCTTTGTTTCCACCACTGGTTAAGATTTCAAGCTATCCGAAAGAAGAAAAAAAAGTTGTGGTCATCTGCCGAGTCCGAAAACTGTGTGGGGCCCGTTTGGGTCCACAGCTTCAGAGTGTGCATGAGGAAAAGTAATGAGGTGGATTTATGTGCACTGATGGCATCATTACAGATGATCTTTACAAGTCCCGATCTAAGTAATGGTCAATGTCTATTTAAGATTTCATAGCCTTCATCATGTCCAACTCATAAAGTGCAGAAGACACTTTGCTCTTATGTTTCCCCACAGGTTCTGCCTGTTAGTTCCTATGAAAATTGTTTGAAGATAAAATGTTAGAGCTATAACACTGTACGCATGCACGTTTTTAAACAAGTGCAATTCTTCAAGGAAAGATATTTTAATTTACAAAGCAATCAACAACGTCCTACTATATAACCATATACACATGTATATATATTTATCCCAACAACAGGTCTGTGAGAAGACCCGTGCATGAACAAAACGTGAATACTGTATTTGTATGCACGTGTGTTGTTTGCTTTGTTACATACCAAAGTCCTTTGTGTCGAGGCAGAAACTCTGTGCGTCTTGGAGCAGGCACACTAAAAATAACACTTTCTAGTCTCAGTGGAAAAATTAGGTGTTTAATAAATCTGCTGATGTACATCTCCTGACAAGCTGCAATTAAAAGACTCAACAAAACACAGCAGCTATTCCCTTTTTAGACATATAAACATTTAACATGCACCTTGGAGTCATATCTATCAACCGTTGAGTTTGACAAAGTAGACAGCCTCTAAGGTTACACCTCTCCTCCTCCCCGTACACACACACACACACACACACACACACATACACACACACACAAACATACAAACACTTAAAGTTGTGTTTGGATATGTTTAGAATGTGTGTGATGAAATGGCACCAGCTGTGTACACTGAAATGATGCACATGGCCTCGTGGTTAAGCAGAGTATTAACCCCTTCCTCGTCTAAATGTGGCCAAGAGAACAAAGACAAAAAAAGCTTAAAAAATAAAAAATAAAAACAATATATAAAAGTTTTTTTTTTTTTTAGGGGGTGGCATTGTTTTTTTTAAAGAACACAAATTCACTTCCATCATCCTCTCTCGGGTCCTTAAATCTTTGTTGTTTTTGGGTGACCTACATTTGTAAGTATAAATCACATGAAGCAGGAGGATGCTTAAAAGGATAGTTCAGATCTTTTAAAGTGGGGTTATGTGGAAAGGATATGAGCATTTGCTGTCTTACCTGTTGTGCATAGCTCTATGAATGATCTCACTTTGAAAAGAGTTTGATTCTGACCAAACTGACAAGCTAACAGCTAAACTGTGTGAGGATATGGCCAGAGTGGATTGCTGCTGTTTTATACTACTCCAATCAAAAATTGCTAAACAGATTATGCAAATGATGTTATAAATCTTTACATCAATGTCAGTTTCAAATTACATGGGTATTACAGCAGAGATTTTATAAACCCAAATTGGTAGAGCCCCTGGCTGCATTAGAAATGTTATAGCTGGCTGCTTCTGCTACCATTCACATTCTTTTAACATGAGCAATTAGAGCTGTCATCTCTAACCCGGGCCTGAAGCCCAGCATGGCCCGGCATGGCCTGACCCGGGTTAGGGCCGGGCTGGGCCAGAATATGGCTTAATGTGTGGGCCGGGCCGTGTCGGCTTTCTACTGCGTCAACGGATGCAACCGGCTGACCATCCAATTATATGGCAACATGGCTTGCAATATTTTCACCTGTCGCATGCGGCCATTTGACCGCGCGCTGACCAGCCTTGAAAGAGGTAAACAAAAAACTTCAGTTAAAGTAAATAAATACATTCAAACAAACGAGACATATTTGTTCTTTTCTTTAGAAGGTGGTGGTGTAGTTTAAAAATGATTCAGCTGCACTAAGCGGATGTGCGCGACATACCACCTAAACAGATGAGATCCCAAAAGATTTGACATGTCAAAGCAGGGTCCATGTCTGAATAATGCAGAATGCAGGCAGAAGCAGTGATTTAATAGCTATAAAAGCAGTCAAAGCTTGATTAAAAATGCCGGGGGGGGGGGGGGGGGCGTTGGGGTTTGGACCTGAAAGCAATCAACTTTGGTCTTGGCCCCATTCAAGTTAGTCAGCTTGTCATTATGGTCAGAAAAAAAATACTTTTCTTTAAACTGTCAATCAAAAAAGCTCTCTACAAAAAAGGTAAGATATTATTTATTTATAACCTTTCCACAAACTCCTACTTAAAAACTTGAACTATCACTTTAACTTTCAACCACAGCACATTTTACAAGCTTTGTCACTTTCTCTGTAGCACGTCATGTAAAATTACACTTTGTTCTTCATATGAGTGGGGAAGCTCAAAGTATGACCAAAAGATAATTTCAAAAGTGAAGCAAACAAAATAGAATGTCAGTAAAACTATATTGGAAGCGATTAACTCAAAGTTAGACTCCTTGGATTTTACTACCGACCTACTTGATGATCCTTGTGGCTAATAATGGCAACAGTTTGTTTGGTTTAGCACTAAAGCAAACACAGCTTGCTTGGCCTGCTACTTTCTAAGGAAAGCAACAGCTCTGTTTGTGGCACAACCAAGCAGCGTTCCAGATGAGTTTTATTGATGGAGTCAGATGATTAGAGCAGTCGTCCTCCAATGCAAGAGTTGGGGGTTCAACACCAGCAGCAGTCACATGCCTAAGTGTCCCTGGGCAAGACAATGAACCCCTCATTGCCTCAGAGGTGTGTCCCATCAGTGTATGTATGTGATCTAAAAGCAATGATTAGTCTGTTTAGAATGATTTGATCAATTAGCTTTGTATAGATCTAGTAAAGTGTTGTATGAATGGGTAGATGAGGGCACAGACTGTAGTGTAATGTGCTCTGAGTGTCTTGATAAGATACTGTAGAAAGGCACTATATAAGTACAGTCCATTTACTAATACTGTATAACTAAAACCAAAGTGACTGATTATGGAATTGATTTTAGAATTCTGAGCAGTCCTACCCAATATTCTTGCAAAAACAAAATAAATATATATATTCTAGGCAAAATCAAGATTCAAGATTCTTTATTTGTCATTCACACCACATTTCAAGTTAGACACCATCATTCCATGTCAAGGGAAATTGTATTTTTGCACTCACCATGCTCCATATTTTTCTGCTTCTGTACTGTGATGTGAATGATATTAAAATGTTTCATGTAATAATACGTCTTGGTGTGACCAGTCAGTAAGGGACAGCAAGAGCAGAGGTGGCGGGGATGCATCAGAACGAGTCAGACAGTTGAAGGCCTTGTGTGAACTTGTAAATGCATTGATCTTCTATGATTGCTGCCTGTTTTCCAAATATTTGTAATAAATTTGATTAACTTACACCTGGTTGTTTTGGGAATCTCTTTTTTCCACGACAGCCACATTTCAACTTCTACTCTATTATTAACATCCAAAATCAACCTTATATCCTTACCACGTCATGACATTATGCTGCCCACATTCTGCAGCCCAGTCCAGGTAATAGAAATGTGCAATAATCCCATTTTCTTTTTGGCAACGGTTGGTAAATTTCCAATTATATAATGAATCTATTTCTCAAGTTGTTTTCTTGTAGAAGTTAGAATTGGGTCATTTTTTTATAATGCACAGCCAACTCTCAACCACAAATGGTTATTTTGTCTCAGCAGTGCTGGCACTATTTTGCAAATAAATACCTTAAATGTGAAGGCCAGTATGGCTGAGGAGTTTGTATTAACATCTGTTGGTAATTTCTTGGCGCCTGGAAGCACTGAAAGCCACACTTAATGGATACTGTATCTGAAATGTTATTAAACCTTGAAAAGAAATGAGCAGATGGCCATAAATATGAGGAAAAACAGTGGGTCTCTTTCATGAAACTAATAAATTCAATCACGCTTGACTTTTACACAAACCAAAACCCATCAAACCCAATGAGTTTTTGTCTATAGTCAATGCCTGACTGAGGAGTTTATCCAGAAAAACCACAGAACTTCAACTGGTTATCACAAACACCCTAAAAATAACGACTTGGGACATAAGTGAACAAAGTGCTTAAATATGTTTGTATATCCACGAACACTTTAATTTTGTCCAAGCATGAAGTGGCGGCTAGTAAAATTGTTCTCACTAAAACTTGGTGTTATAAAGAAACGTTGCCCTGAAAAACAAAAGTTATTGAGAAAATAAATGCAATATAATGGGACGCAGGGATGCAAACATATCACAAATTTTGCCTTCACAATATCAATGTGCACAAAACGAACACAGAAAAAAAATAATCTGTGCAATGTGACAGACTCTTGATGCTCACATAGATCAGTGGTTCCTAAACCTGGTCCCTGAGGAACACCATTCCGCATGTTTTAGTTGTTCCTCATCTCCAACGCACCTGATTTGAATTAAAGGGTGAATAACAGGCTTCTGCCAAACTTAAGGAAGTAATTAAACCGCTGAATCATGTGTATTAGATAATAGCAGACAAGTTAGTAACATACACAAAAGATTATGTGAGAACCATAAGGACGGAACAGAAAATAAAGAGGATTGAGTTTATAACAACTGATCTTATCACAATTTCCAACTACTATATCACAATCAAATGATTTTCTAGTGCAGCCCTAAAAAGAAGCAGACAGTCATAAGGCTGGAGTCTCTGTGGCAATAATTCAGAGCCAACTCATCTATGTTCAGTTTGAAGTTTTGAACCCTTCTGTGGCAATCTTGTCACCCAAACATGGTACTTTAAATCAGAAAGTCAAAAACAAACCTAAAAGCACCTCCTTTCACATTCTGGTTGTTGTACAAGAGAATGTGTTTAATTAAAGTTTTGTCTGTTAATTGATTTTTATGGAAATTAATCAGCTATATGATGTGGTGACATGTTTCTCTCCAGTACCTCTGTTTCTCCTTCATCTCAGTGCCAAGAAATTCATTAATCGTGACTGCAGTACCTATAAGTAAGTGTGTGCCATTCATTTGAATATTTCTGTACATTTAAAGTAATCTCTGATGTTTCAAAGTGCCTCTGGGTCCCTTCTATCTCTGCTGCCATTCAAATCGAACAATCCCTGTGCGTACACTTTGAGCTGCCTGCCTGTTTTCAAATCAAAAGTGTGAAAACTGATGAAAGTTAGATGGGTTAAAAAAAAAGCTTCTTTCACAGCTTACAGTTTCAAGAAGTGATGCTTGAATAAAAATAATTAAAAAAATGTAAAAAAAGAGCAAGTACGCTCAATCATCCAGGTAAATAAATCACAAAAAGTTAAATTGTGTCATCTGGACAGATTCTTTTTGGAAGAAACGTTTCATCTTTCATCCAAAAGACTTCGTCTGAGGCCTGCCAACAAGACAAGTGTCCTATTAAATAGCACCTTATTGATGCGTTTCAAATCAGTCTGCTGTGGAGTTCCCAGAAAATGGCTTTCAAGTCCAAGTTCAAGTCAAGTTTATTGTCATTTGCATCACATGGGATGCCATCTCCTTTGTGGTCCACCTACCTGGAGCAGAAGAACTCCTATGTCCATATGGTCTTTGCGGACTTCACATCCACCTTCAACACCATGATTCCCCAGACTCTGATGGACAAACTCACACTTGGACTAAGCCCCTCCCTATGCAACTGGGTCCTGGATTTCTAAACCAACAGACCACAGTCTGTGAGGATCCACAACTTCTCCTCCTCCACCATAACCCTCAGCGCTGACTCCCCTCAGGGCTGTGTGTTGAGCCCCCTCCTGTTCACTCTGCTCTCACAGTGGACCTCCTTTTTACACATGCAAAATAAATCAGTCTAAAACAATCGATCATCTGTGCATAACCATCAAATGTTATAGGTAAAATGGCAGCTTACTATTCACCAAACCAGCCAGAGGACAACATGGCCAAAATAGAAAAAAAATTAAATAAAATAAAAAATAAAATAAAAGAAGAAGAATACAAGGTTCAATGTTCTTCATTGTCATTTGCATCACATGTGGTCCATGAGGTGGAGTGAAATTGTGTACTCAGGATCCCAGTTACACCCAAAAATATCAAAAATATAAAGTATAAAAAAACAGTATACAAGGATCTAAGCTATGCTAACATAACAATGTAATATAATACAGTCTGGTAATGTAATTAATGTAAGTAACTCAAGTAATGCTCAAGTTCTGTGTGACTTTTGGGCTTGCCACGTGTTTCAGGTGACTAACCGCTTTGCATTGTGCTACATCTCAGCGAGCCGATTCAAATAAATCGGAGGCTGATTTGAAAGATGCATGCAAAAGAGCCCCATTTGTTCAACGTGCAAAGCCATTGTAATTACCATGAAATGCATGCTTTGTGCTCCTCCCTCCCTCATCCTCCAACATAACCGCTACAGATACTGGATAGGCACCTTCTCACCACCCTTCCTCCCACTTTCTGCCGCCCCTTTTGCATTCTGGCCAATTACTGTTACAGATGGAAAAATGTATCTTGACCTGGGGAATTTACGAGCGTGTGTGTTTGTGTGTAAAATCACACTGTGGCTCTGTCTGATTCAAAGAAATGTAGTTATAGTTTTCTCTGTGCTGATGAAGACATGATGAAACTGGGTACGTATGACAACTTGGCCACACGACAAAGAGCTGATGAAAGAGTGAGACAAACCTAGTAACTGTTTGGGGCCATGTCGGAGCGCAAACAGAGCTGCACTATGGGGCTGAATAATTTGGGTGGGGGGGTAGTGCATTTGTGCATGCTTGAAGTCAGGGGATGTAGGACGCACTGTTGTTTAGACTTTGTGAAAACACACACAGCAGTAGCATGGTTTTTGCTTGTCACAATGCTGTTCCCTCTTGCTGAGGTGCACGGGGGTCATGCTGCTGATGGATTACTGTACAGTCCAAAAGGTTGAAGGGTTGCAGGACTGAGAGCACATATAAGAAGTATTAAAAAAAAGGTACTAAACTTGATTTCATGCAAAACCTCTTCATTTCCACTGCAGACCATTAGAACCTGACAGAATGTGTTCTGTTATGAGCATACAGCAGATAATGAATGGATTCATAGCAGACAAACAAATGCAAGCTGTCCGTTTGTCAGACTGTGTGTTCATATTTATTCTAGTTAAACCCGGCATGTTTTAATCAATAGGTTCATTTTCAGCAGTGTCTGCAAGACCCATTGAGTTCAGGGCTAGTTAAACACTTTCAAATACAGAGTAAATTACCTGTAATTGCCCAAAGGGCAAAAAGATATTTCTAAAATGTGCAATTCAGTTGCATCATGCTGAGAGTCCTGATAAAGAAGCGCTTCATTTTGACACTTGATACCCTGGATCTTCTTTTCTACCACGTTTGAACTGTAATGTGGGGCGCTGATGCAACGGTGCTCCCACTGATGTTGAGGAACACAGAACCGTGCAAGCAACAGCGCCCATGATGACTGTAGATCACATCCCTCTGGTCAGAGTTTAGTAGTGCAATGAGGCTCAACAAAAGGTAACAATCATTTACACAACACTGAGGCGCTGCCGGTTCATTTGAGAACAAAGTTTGTTCAGAACGAAGGTGACAACTTCTGACAGACAACAAAGATTATGGGAAGGAGTAGAGGCAGTGCAGATCATTAACATTTCTAAAACAGGCTTTTATATAGCAACCAGTACAGAACCAGTGTGGCCAAGAGGGACTTCTCACCTCAACTATACAGAGATAGGCTTCTTACCAAAACTATACAAAAAGTGAGGAGGGCTTCTCACTGCTGCTACATTAACTTAAAGGGTTTCTCACCACAACCAGGTAAAAGGACCTTATCAAGTCTGCAACTGCACAACATGAGGGACTTCTCACCACAACAATGCAGAACAAGTGCAACTTTTCACCAAATCTATACCAAATAAAAAGGGGATTCTCACCAATACTATACACAATGGAAATGACTTCTCACCACATTTATACAAAATAAGGTACTTTTCACTAAATGCACACAACTAAAATCACTTTTCACCAAAACAACGCAAGCTGGAGGGATTTCTCAGCACAACTAGAAAATAAGAGACTTCTCACTGCAGCTGCACAACATAGGACCTCTGACCAAAACTAGAAGGACCTCTCACCCCAACTACACAACTATAGGGACTTCTCACCACAAGTGTAAAAAAAATAAGATGGACTTCTCACCACAACTACACAAAATGTGGACTTCTCACCAAAACAAAGGGCAACTTCTCACCTTATTGAAGTTGTAGTAGCCCAAACAGTGGGCAAAATCCAGGTTGGGAGGCTCTCCCGGGATAGAATTCCCCCCAGCAGTCGGGTAAAACCTTACATCCATGGTGGTGCGTGAGGAGCCGCGCGCCTGCAGCCTGCTCTGCTCCGAGCACAGTTTGGTTTTACAATCCAAGCGCTCCGACGGGGATGGAGAAGAAACCGAGCCCAGCTGGGAAGATCGGAGCAACAAGGAGGGGGGTGCTGGTGGTGGTGGGTGGCGATAAAGTTTCGGTATCCTTCTTCTACACCTGGTTGAGCCGCTTCATGTCTCAGAAAGCTTGGATGAACTGGACGGAGCCCAAGAAGCTGTCCCTCACAGAGCGGCAGGCGCTGCGCTCCTCTGCATTTACACACAGCTGCTGTGCACAAAGAAACCAGGAGACCAACCGGCGAGTCCTCCTCCTCCTCCTCCTTCACACGCACGAGCTAAATAAGACAAAATAAAACCCGCAAAAATGAGCGCACGGGAAAGCGCGCGCGTCAACACTGAGCGGAGAAGTTTTGGGGAAAAGGTCCGATTCCTCCGCCGCGGCGCCCAGAAGTGAATCAACTTGGAAAACTAGTTGCTGAGATGGAGGGGGTGGTACAGTGGTGCATCATCTGATGAACAACACTCCGCACATGGTGTGATTAGTGAGCAGGATGGAGGACAGTGAGGATCCAAGTTCAGCCTCGGGCTCTGCCTGACTGTCCCAGTAGTGATGAAGAAGAAGAAGTCAGCCCCTCCCCCCAAACACTCCAGGCCCCTCCCCATGAAAACAGTGCGCTCTGAAGGTGGCATGTTCACCTTGCACTTGTTTATGAGAAAACAATGACAGCGGTGTTGTTCTACATGTTTTAAGAATTTTTCAACGTTGTATCTTCTGCATTCTAATGTTAATGTCATTAGACGTGTTTTTTCATTCATTCAACCTTTATTTAGGCAGGTTAATCTCATTGAGCCTCAAGGACTCATTTACAAGAGAGACCTG
>JARVLU010000599.1:20803928-20815695 GCA_031762415.1 Simpsonichthys santanae | reverse complement strand
CACGAATAGCCGTGAGCTCAGTGTGCAACCAGGGGCATTTATGCAGGAATAAAAAAATGTCAATAGAGCTTCCTTCCATAATATTGCCTGTTTCACTGGCACATAAAACTGTCCTTTGACTTGTGGACATAAATTCAGTTCACACGGAGCAGCACAAGTGAGTAATGATTAATATAACTTTCATCTGTGTTTTGCTCAACTTGCCGTGGCCTTGGCTCCTTTAATAGTCAAGGAACAATGGGGAAAAAAAATGTAACTCTGCATGTCCTTCAAGTAAAATGTTTCCATAATGGATTCTCATTTCGCAGATATATTTATACATCCTTCGCAGCAAAAGCTTTGCCCTTCTTCTACCTTTCAGAAGCGAGTTAATGAAAAACTCGTCCAGATCACTGGATTACAGCACATACAACAGCTCGGCTGCTCAGAAGTTTTATTTTATTAATCAAGCGATTCAGGTTGTTCTTAATTTGATTGTCTCATTGTTTCTCAGCTATGTCAATCAGTGCGCCTCCCTCGTCTTTAAAGCAACAGAGGAGTTATCAATTCTGCCACCATTAAAACGCCAATGTCTTATTTCTGCTAAATGGCAGAGGAAAGATAATTGGCATGTGTGCACGCATATTAATTAACTGATAATGAGACGATAAGGCCTACCCCCTCTCTACCTGCAGATGTGGAACCACTAATCAATTGGCAGTGGAATGGGGGTAAAAGCACGCTTCTTTTATCCCACTACTGAAATTAAAAACCTATTTAGCACCACGTTTTCCACCAAAGTGCTTTTCATTTATCTTCCCCAGCACATTATTCAATCACACTTTCCATTTGTGTAATGGTAATATTTTCATGTAACACCCCCCCCCCCCCACCACCCCACCCCCACTGTCTCAGAGATGGATATTTTTGATATGCCTTTGTAAAATGGCTATTCCATTCCAGCTTCATTCACTGGCTGGTAATAAACTTACAAGCTATCTTTCAGAATAAATGTCTTCAGCAAATGGACCCCAGCTCGGATGTCTCACAGCAGTGGGAAGATTGCTTCTGCTCCCTGGTGGCGTCTGGGGGAACTGGCTGACTGGTTGCTTGTGCTCCCTGGTGGTAAGAATCACAAGATGCAAGAGCATTTCTTTTTTTATTTTGGAAGCAATTCTTCTGCTGTGTAAATAAATACTCACCGTGTGACATGCAGAGCATCCCGTCTACTAAAGGTACCCAAAGGTCTGTGTGCACGAGCAAAGATGAGAAAACAATGAAGGAAATACAAAATAACAAGCTGGGTATGCAACACCTGCATTTACAACAACATAATGTCTAATGAACTAAATAGTTGGATTTTTTTAAAAAAAAATTTAACGGGCCTGAACCCGAGTTTTGATAGACAATGTGTACATGTGTACATAATTTCGTTTCATCACATGTACCACATGTGGTGCAAATGACAATAAAGATTCTCTGACTCTGACAAGTGGTGCAATGGTGCCGACAAGCCCTCCTTCACCCCTCAGACAGGCCAATCTGTGTACACAGCATCACAGACACCCCGCAGCCCATTTGTCATGTCAAGCAGCCTCGGGGAGATGTGGCAGTCGAGTTACAGAGGTGACTGTATCAAAGTGACCCCCATGCACTGGGCATAAATTGCTCGCAACATGAGGAGGGCTATACCCTTGTTCCCTGCTGAAACTGAAAGCAGAATGAAAGGACATAGGCTAATAAGTCAAACACTTCATTCATTTAACATTTAGATAATATGACTAACTCGGAGATGAGTTGACTGTGATGGCGTTCAGCCGTAGCCGTCCTTTGTTTCATCAGTCGTTTTAGCTGTTTCTTCTGCCTCCTTTGTGGAGATTGTTGTCTTCGGCTTCTCTACATATGGCAACTCAAAAACCAGAGTGGTGCACTGGCTCAAGTTGCAACCCTTTTGCTGAACTCCCAAGTGTTGAAGAGAAAGGTGTTTACCTGATGTATGTGTGCACATTATATATGTATGAAGTTATCACCTTCAAACCTCCAGCAGGGCTGTGAGCGCAGGTGGCTTTTATTCTCTGTGACAACCTTGAGAGTTCAACCTTGTTGTGTTTGCTAACCTGACCATGTCCTGGTTTTATTTTACAAGCCTTTGTCTGCAGGATTATACTGCCTTTTCACAAAACCTTCCTGAGCAACAGTAGTTGAACATTAACTCTGAAGTGTGCCGAAGCAGAGTTAGTGATAAATACTGAAACAGACTGGGTTACCAACTTCCCCACAGTGTAGTTTTTGTCTTCAAAGTTCACGCTCAATAATCCAGGTAAAAATCCAACATAGTTCAGTCAGGGCATCTGGACGGTCTCTTTTTCTTGTTTTTGAGATGTTTTGTCCTTCATCCAAAGGACTTCATCAGTCCGAGGAGCTACAAACAAATTCAGTCCCACAATCAGCACACTCACATAGTGGACAAAACAGTTTGCTGGTGGCTTCTGGGGCCCACCTTCTCCCCTGTCTACTCCTCTGAGGCGGTCATAGCCAAAGTGGTTCAAAACATCAAAGTTCTTTTCATCAGCTGATGAAGTCCTTTGGATGAAGGGCAAAACATTAAATAAATAAAAAAAATCCAGATGACTGACTGAACATTGTTGAATGCATTTCATTTTCACAGTGCATTAATTCTTAAAATTATCAGCCAAAATGGGGTTTACCTTGATTTTATAGAAGCATATCACTATGAACAAACACACACAGACATTATTGCCTGCTCGTCTCTTTTTGTCAGCGGGCAATAATCAAAATCAAGAGAAACGAAGTAGGAGCCAACCAACAACAGAGTGCAACAGAGAAACGTTCTTAAAAATCTTCCAAATGTCTCCACAGGTCGTGCAGTTAGCTTCTGAAAACTGCTGAGGTGTACGTTTGTGTCCATGAACAGAAGCAGATTACACCCCCTGAACTGCAGCCATGTCAGGAGAAAATTGCTGACTTCGCTTTTAAACTAAGCTATTCATAGTAAACATAATAAAAGCTATAAAGTTTTGAAAACAGGTACAGGTACTGTATCTGGTTACAACAACAGTATTGTAGCATCTCGGGGAGGCTGTGTGAGCTACAGAGGATGCTGGCAACATTTACGACTGTTTACAAGAGAGGAAGTGGGCTGTTCTTGTTAAGATGACTTGTTCAGGTTTGGTCCTTGTGTTCAAATAGATGCTGGCTGTAAACAGACAACACGAGTCAGAGGTTGTTCTCTGTGCATGCACACGTCTATGTCGAGGGGAGAGTGTGCGCCAGAAATAAAGTGTGACGTCACACAAGCGTGACTTTGTTGTGGTGCTAGCACGTGTGAGTTGCTCTGCTATTTTTACAGCCCAAAGGCATGTTAGGTGTAAATTTTTGGTTTTATGATTTGATCTTCGGGCGACACGGTTGGTAGAGCTGCCGCCTCTCAGCAGGATGGTCGCCAGATCGAATCCCGGCCAGGAGGCCATTCTGGGTGGAGTTTGCATGTTCTCTTCGTGCATGTGTGAGTTTTTTCCGGGTACTCCAGTTTCCTCCCACAGACCAAAAACATGCATGTTAGGCTGACTGGAAACTCTAAATTGTCCCTAGGTGTGAGTGTGAATGATTGTCTTGTATGTGTCCCTGCCCCCCACCTCTTGCACAGTGATGGTTGGGACATGGGCACCAGTGACCCCCATGACACAAATAGGAAGAAGTACGCAAAAGATAATGGATGGATCTGATCTTCACAATAATCATTTAATATCACAGTCACCACTTGTCATATTGTTCCAAATTATTCTTTAGTTTGACATTTTCAGCTTGAATCAGTTGTCAGCATGACTCTCCCTGATTTTTATTTTATTTATTTAAGAAAACAGGCTTTGGGCAAGATAAACAAGTATTCATTCTTGATGCAAAGGTTGTCATCAAAATCACGTCTTGGAGCAGATGTTGCACTAAAAACCATGTCTCCTTTTGGTGGTGTGCTGACTTGAACATTTAAAGGAAAGTGAAGGTACTCGGCACACCATTTGATTTTATGGCAAAGTCCAACTCCTATACAAACTGCAATGACGGATCATCAGCACTTTGCATTGCTGCAAAAGAGGAACACGAGTGTGCAGTGTGTGGTGCTGGTGCAACACATTGTTTATCCACTCTTTGACCTCCTTCCCCCACACTGTCACGTGTATCAACAGTCCCCGTTGGGGCCACAAGAGGGCAGCACACTCACAGAAGTGATTCGAGTTCAAATCACCAAGATTCTACCAGCTCTAAAGTAAAATAAATAATAATAATAAATAAGTAAAATACATGTGTATTATAATAAACTTTGTACTATCCATGAGTCAAATATATGAGAATGTGAAAAAGTAATGCAAATTTCAAGAATGATAAAAAAAATAAAAATGAAACAGCTTTTAGAGTGACATAGGTGGAGGTTGAATGAGAAGACCATCATCAGCAGATGTCATGGCCCCCCAAATCATCACTGACTGGAATCTTGACCCTGGACCTCAAACAACATGGATTCTGTCTCTCTCCTCGTTTCTTCCAGACTGTGGGACCTTGATTTCCAAAGGAAATGCAGAATTTATTTTCATCAGAGAACATCACTTTGGACCACTCAGCAGCAGTCCCCGCCGAGGCGCTTCTGACGCTGTCTTTTGTTCAAGAGTGGCTTGACACAAGGAATGTGACAGCTAAACCCCTTGTCTTGCATACGTCTGAGCGTGGTGGTTCTTGAAGCACTGACTCCAGCTGCAGTCCACTCTTCGTGAGTCTCCCTCACATTTTGGAATGGGGTTTGTTTCACAATCCTCTCCAGGTTGCGGTTATCCCTATTGCTTGTACACTTTTTTCTATCACTTTGTTTCCTTCCCTTCGCCTCTCTATTATTGTTCTTGACATAGAGCTCTTAACAGCCAGACCTTTTGTGTCTTGCCTTCCTTGTGCAAAGTGTCAATGGTCATCTTTTGGACAACTGTCAAGTCAGCAGTTTTACCCATGATTGTGTAGCCTACAGAACTAGACAGAGACCATTTAAAGACCTTTTGCGAGTGTTTTGAGTTAATTAGCTGAATAGAGTGTGGCACCAGGTATTTTCAATATTGAACCTTTTCACAATACAGTACTGTATGTATTCTAATTTTCTGACATACTGAATTTGGGATTTTCATTAAATGAAACAATCAACATAAAAAAATAAACATTTTAAATATATCAGTCTGTGTGTACTGAATAAATATAATTTACAAATTTAACTTTTTGAATGGAATTACTAAATCAACTTTTTTCATATTCAAATTTTATGACCAGCAACTGTAAATGAAGTGTCACACTGAGAAAAGTCTCAGGAGGACTCCGTTCAACTCATAAAATAGGCATTTAAACATCACACAACTGATTAACTGGAGCTATTTTTTTCTAAATGTTGATTTAGGCTCACTTTAAAATAAGACACACAAAACATTTTTAAATCACTCTAATCTCTTCACTTTTTCTTTGAAGCTGGATGTAAAACTAAATTGTCTAATTTAGCAGAACTACTAATAGTGGCTGCAGGTGAAGAACTGTGTATTTTTCTTCAGGAAGCTGAAGACTGAGCAAGTAGCTCATTCACACTAAAACAGTTCATAAACTTAAATTCCACTAGTTTCTGTTATGATTTCTTGAAAAGTAAAAGAGGAAGGCACGTGCTGAATAGTCAGAATATGTTTAATAAAAATAATTAAACCTCAATTTCCTCTATAGAACTTCATAGAAAGGAATCCAATAAATTACAAATAACTTTTAAGACGCATTTTCCTGCACTACATTAATTCTTTGACTACACAGACCACATTTTGCAAGAATTGTCCAATGGAGGAGGAAAAAAAAAACTGATCAGTGACATTTATCAAGCTTGAACTAAAGTCACAAAACCCATGTTGAGTTCTGTCCTCTCAGTGATTTACATGTGGAAACTCAGACCCGCCTGTACAGCAACGGTGCGTTTTGTCAGTCCTCTTGTACATTGGTCTCCGTTTGCTTCTTTTAAACCCATGTCAGCACTGCAAATGTGCTTTAGAAGTTTATGTACAGTAAAACTTTCCATCTTTTATTCCTCATGTCCTAGTGAGCACAGAAAAATCGATCCACCGCTGAGGGGCGACAAGTCATTAATCCAAGTCACTTACAGCAGATGAAGCAGTGGTGTTTGCATAAGGGCACTACAAGTTCAAAGAAAGCAGAGGTGCAGATATACAAAAACAAAATGACAGTGGTGTGTTTCAGTCCAATGCTCAGACATACAAAAATACCGTACTGTTAGTAATAATCATAAAAAACAGTTGCATTTTAAGCAAACCCATAATGAGGTCTATATAGAACAGGCATACAGGAAAAACACTTTAAAGCAACATCAAAAAACAGACGTGTCTTCAGTGTTTGTGTTCAGATGTTGCGGTTTCTCATTGTTAAACCCACCAGAGAGAGAGAGATGCTACAGATACTTAACAGTATATTCAAGAATGTCTTCTGAGAAAGACCTAACAGTCTCAGTGTAACAGCAGTCCTGGAGCAAGCTTGCTTGTGCCAGAGTGAGTTACAAAAAGGTACTTCGGCTTAAACGTAGTCCAGTGTGTGTATTTGTGTGTACTCTGATTACAACCGCAAAGTGAACATGGGCGGGGATGCAGAAGAAGCATGGTATAGCAAACACAGCGTGCAGAATGAAAGGAGTATGAGGTGTGGGATAAGGGCACTTCTACATCTAGCTGAAGCTCTGTTTGTCAACACAGCAAGGTCGAGCCGAACTGGAACCAAATGAGGAAAAAGCCTGAGTCCCAGTGACACAAGCTGAAGTGATCAAACCCTTTCTGTAGCAAGGACGAAATGACGCCAACTTTAAAACTCAAAGACAATGCTCAATACTCAATGGTGTACCACAAGGCTCAGTCTTAGGACCCCACCCTCTTCACAATCTATACAAGCAATGTAGGTCAGACCATTAGTTTCTCTTGTACACGAGTCGTGGCGACTCAATGAGACTAACCTGTATAAACTGAATGAATGAAAAGTACAATCCTAACCAGGATCTGATCCTTCTTTTGGCCTTGTGGCACATGTATACATTGTTAAACAACATGTAACGCAGCACACATTCTCAATGATTAATGTTCTAAGTTTTGATGAGGCATGATTGAAGAGAAAGAACACTTGCAATGTGACAACATTCAGACTGGAAAGTGGTGGAAGGAGTGGACACCAGCTCAGAGAGGAGGAACGGTGTGGTGGAAGCTCCCACGGGAAAGAGAGAAAAGATGGCCCCCTCTCACACACACCATCCAGCAAAAACCATCACGTTGTGAATGTGGACAGCAGGAAAATACACCCATTTGTATGGACTGTTGCACAGCCAAGCAAATCCATTCAGCAAAATTCAGGTCTTTTTTTTTTTTT
This sequence comes from Simpsonichthys santanae, assembly GCA_031762415.1. Classification (NCBI taxonomy): domain Eukaryota; kingdom Metazoa; phylum Chordata; class Actinopteri; order Cyprinodontiformes; family Rivulidae; genus Simpsonichthys; species Simpsonichthys santanae. Next base: position 20,808,267 of record JARVLU010000599.1, on the reverse strand, counting down.
TTAAATTCGACTCGGCTTAATATTTACAACACTGTCTGGACCTCAAAGGGTCAGAGGACAGTTTTTGGCACACAGTAGAAGTTTTCCATCACTAGCTTTTAGATCAGAATTAACAGATGCAAAAGTAAACATTTATGCCTTCTTCAAGGAGCTGAAATGGTGGTGAAATACTGTATCTAAAATCAGCTGACTTTAGATACTGTATACTGTTTTATTAGGAAAAAACTAAAGTGTTAAAGAGTGGAACACTTTATCCAATGACATGAATGTGACAGGTTTGTGAGCCTGTAAGAGTTGTGCACGGAGTGGAAACATGGCCGACAACAGAATCTACAGTTTCAGTGACATTCATTAGCTGCCCAGGTTATTGCTGACATTTCTAACAAAAGATCTGCAAAGCAAAAGTGTCAACAAACCTGCAAAAGTTCTGGCTATTTACAATTAAAATTCCCACCCGCTCAAACGATCAAAATATATTAAATGTACTGCTCAACGAGCGTATGTAGTTTAACTTTTTTTTAATCAATCCTAACAGAATGCCTTTTTCTTCGCAATTGTACATAATCAGAAGGTACAATTTGACAAATTTCAGAAACTCTACTAAAATATGACATGCAGAATGTGTCAAAACAACACTGTACCCTGTGAACAAACACAGACACTTTATTTTAGGCTTTTTTAAAGTCAGTTATTCATTGATTTTTCTATTTTTTCTTCTTTTTTTTTAGTCTTTTATATTAAAGTCCTTATTACACAACATCGTAGTTCTTTTATTTACACGTAAATAAATCGCAACACAAGGGCTGGAAAGTCCATATATATATGTGAATAAATGTTTACATTTCTAGGTGATACATAAATAAATTTATAACTTTATAATCAAAAGGTTTAGTCTTCATCACTGGAGTCTGAATCATCAGAGGACGAGGAAGAGCTCCCAGACTCCGATGAAGACGACTCAGATTTCACTGAACTTTCAGGACCACTGCTTTCTTTTTGATCTGCAGTCTCCTCCTCCCCTTCCTCTTCTTCGTTGTACTCGCCTAAAACCCTCCTTATCATCTCGTAGTCCTTCTTTGTTTGTTGGTCTTCACGTAGCTCCTTCTCCCTTAGTGACAGTGAAGTTTCATGTGGAGGAGGGGCAGCAGAAGGAAGGCTGGAAGGGTCACTGTTTGAGGATGACTCAGATTTCACTGAACTTTCAGGACTATCGTTTTCTTTTTGAGCTGCAGTCTCCTCTTTTTCGTCGATCTCACCTAAAACCCTCCTTATCATCTCGTAGTCCTTTGTTTGTTGGTCTTCACGCATCTTCATTTCCCTTGGTGACAGGGAGGTTGCACGTGGAGGCAGGGCAGCAGGAGGAAGGCTGGAAGGGTCACTGTTCGAGCTCTGAGGTTGTGATGCAGACACAGGAAGGTTAAGGCCTGGAGTGAGAAGCATCCCTGGGTAAAGCATACTGGAGAGTAACAAAGGGTTAAGAGGAACTGGGTGACTGGAGGCTGCAGAGGAAGCTGAAGCACTTTGTGTGGTGGTGGCAGAGGAAACACAACTGGAAGTGGAGGAAGGAGTCGTGTTTGAGCCCTCTGTCCCTTTTCCTTCTGAAGCATGAGAGGGAGCATTAGAATGCTCTCCTGTTCCCTTTGTCCTCTCTTCAGAACCTCCAACACTTTCCTGAGCATGTTTCCCAAGCAAGTTGCTCATACCAAGCAGGTTGGGCAATCCAGCCACACCAGAAAGCATCATGGGAAACATTGCAGCTAAGTTGCTGGCAGCCAGGTTGCTGGCATCGGATGGGAGTCCCATCAGGTTTGCGGTGAGCTGCAGGGACTGCAAACTCTGCAGGTTTTGCTGGAAGGCCTGCAGACTGGTGAGGTCCATTCCAGAGAGGAGGCCGTTATTCAGGAGAGGGTTCAAACCGTGAGCAGAGGTCGCTGAGCTGGGTGCTGCTGCTGCCGCCTTCGCCAGAGGATTCTTGGGTCGACGTCCTCGCCGACTCACCTCCTCAGGAACAATGGGTCCTGTTAGGATCCGGTCAAACATGCTCTCTGGAAGGTAACCCTGGATAAAATGGAACACGTGCAACGTTTAGCAGAAGACAAGTACAGACAAGCATCACTGTGTATACTAAGCTTGGAGTGATGACTCCAGTTTTATTAAAATACAAGAGCCTTTATATTATCAACATAATGGCTTTATTGTTGAGTTAAAAAGAATGTGAAAGCCAAAAAGTGTTGTCTAATAAAAGCAAACGTTGTTTTTAGTTTCAAACACAATTCTTCCTAGAGGTAACTGCTCAGTAAGTCAGAAAGTCACTGGGTAAATGTACTTATTTTTATTAGGGGTGCACCGATAAATAGGCCCCGATTTATCGGCCCCGATTTCCTTAATTTTGGGAGATTGGCTGATACTTACACGAGAAACTGATTTTACCACTTTTTTTTTTTTTTTTGCAGTTTTAACAATTGCCTAAACTTCATTTATATTTCAGCGCACTACCTCATGGTCAGTTAAAACAAGTTTGAATCGTTTCTAGTATATTGTTCAAGGGTATGTTTTTCAATAAAATTAAATTGGAAAATTGAAGGTGTACTCTGACCTTATAAAACCTGACAGTGTTGCTTATAAAACAAAATCGGTATTGGCAGGCCAGGCTTTTTAGAAATTAGTGATCAGCCAGAAAACTGCAATCAGTGCACCCCTAATTTTTATAAATCAATTTAAACAATAGTTCTATTTCATCCCTACTAACTGCCAGAGGCGGTGCTTAAAGCACTGAATAATCAATCTTGCACATGCACAGGTTGAGTATTTTATGCCAACAGTCATGTGTGACCCCCGGTGAGTCTATATAAGCATGTGACAACAGTAGGCCAGTCCCTTTCATCTTCTCGCATGCAGGTGGTAAGAGGTTTACTTTTTTTGCATGACACAGCAGCCTCAAGACTACGGTCAGAGCTGTGGGACTGTCTCACCCTCCAGTGGCTGCTCAAGCTGGTATCCTCTAGACAATTGTACTTCAATTGGTAAGTTTTTTTTTTTTTCTGTTGACCCGGAGGTAGCGCGTTCGCTAGCCGCATCGCATTTCCTTGGCTGGAAGTATGGCGTTTAGCCATTTTTTCTTTAGTTTACAGAAAGCGTTACAGCCGCACTCGTGCTTGCTAGTTTTAATTTCTGTAGCCCTGTTGGCTCATACTTTGCAGGTGTAGCAACCGTCTTCGGCCTCACCCCACCTTTACATGTATTGCAGCCATTTTCAGGCTCATGCTCAAATTGTACAGCCGCGTCGGCTTGCTGTTGTTTGTTGCATTGCAGCCATTTTGCGTGCTTGCTTTTCATTTACATTTTACAGCTGTGTTCGGCTTGACTTTGTTACATTGTAGTCGTGTTTCGCGCTTGCATTTTCTTGATTTCAGCCAAAACAATCCCAAACCAATTTGAGGCCTTAGCTGTAAACATCACTTTGAACCTAGGCCAGATCTCATCTGTAGTGGGCTGTTACTGCCCTCTCTCAGAAACACCTGAGGCTCTGTCCTCCTTGGTAGACTTCATAGCTAATTTACAATTCAAAGAAGTTTTACTTGCTGGAGATTTTAATTTCCAATTGGGAAAAGTCCACCCCCCTCTGTGACAAATTCAAGGAATGTTGACTGTCACTCAATCTGACCCAATTTATTGACTCTCCCACCAGACGGAACAATAACTGTCCTTAATCTTAAATCTTGGACCTATTTCTAACAAATATGCCTCACAAATTCCCAGGTATAGGTGTTTTTGCTGACATTTTAAGTGATCACTGCGTAATAGAGGCTCTCGGAGACATTAAACTTTCGCATCCTGAACCCAGATTAATTCAAAAAAGGGATTGAAATGTTTTTTGTGAACAGTCATTCTTCTGGGATTTATCTCACTTTGACTGGCATCATATTCTATTAACTGAAGACGTGAACTCTGCTTGGAACTATTTCCATAATGGTTTCATTTATTTTGTAAACAAACATGCTCCTTTCCGTCAGTTCAGAATAAAAGGACGAGACAGCCCCTGGTTTACTCGTGAGCTAGCTGACCTCCCACACAGGAGAGACCAGCTTTGGGCCACAGCGAGAAAATCTGGCTCAGACACAGTTTGGTCGAATTTTCAACAGATGAGGAATAAATGCACAACTTTCGTCAAAGCTGCAAAACGTAACCATTTCTTATCTCAGACCTCCAAAAATCTAAACAATCCTAAAAGATTCTGAAAAATAGGGGTGCACCGATAAATTGGCCAGCCGATTTATCGGCCCCGATTTCCTTAATTTTGAGAAATCGGAAATCGGCCAATGCTTGCATGAGAAACCGA
>JARVLU010000599.1:20745844-20757688 GCA_031762415.1 Simpsonichthys santanae | reverse complement strand
ACCCTCTCCCCACACACCACCCTCTCCCCCAGCACAGTAAGCAGGTTTTTTTGGATGCTGCACTGTGTTGGAGCGTGCTGTGCAGAACAGTGCTGTTGTACAAAGTGTAAATAGTGTTTATAGTTTATAATGTGTTTATATGTGTTTATAAATAAATGTGTGGTGTAATGTGTTAGCTAGCTGTTTGTAAATAAAGTTCTGTGTGTGTTTATGGAACAGTTTGTATGCGTGTTCAGTCCCATATCGATAAATGGGTGTGCGGCGCAGCATTAGCATGCATTTACATGTATTTTTGCGACTTATGGCAAAAATGCGGAGTTACGGCAGCCACGTGGGTTGCGCTCCGACGTACGGCAAAAATGCGGAGTTACTGCAGCCACGTGGCCGGTGCTCCGATGTACGGCAAAAATCCGGCGGTATGGCGCCACGCGGCCGGCGTTCTGACTTAGGCAACTCATAGGCGGGACAGTCTGTCCTCTGTCCCAATCACGGCCCCGCGCGCACACAGAAAGTGAGCTCACCGCCACCAGCAGCAGCAGCAGACAAAGCAGAGGTCCTGCAGCACAGAGTGCGCACACTTCAGCTCCGGCAGCACTCAGACGCGCGTTTGTTTGCTCAAGTCTTCCCTGCTGCGCGTGAGCTGAACAGCTGCTGGTGCCGCAGGAGCTCATTAATTCTGCAAACAGCAGCACTTTCACTTTTTGACCGGACCAACAGCTGAAATAATAGATGGTTCAGCTAATTAGGTAAAAAAAAGTTGTTTCCTCTTGGGTGTCATGGAAGGAACGCATTACAGCTGAAAACACACAAATATAAACATCTGGATAAACTGGGAAAAATTCATACCTTTAGTTTTTTTTTTTCTTTCTTAAAAGCCAAATCTTTAAAAACTACAAACATGTCTGTTAACGTGTGTGACAAGTTGTGTGTGACAAGCACAGTTGTGCCGCAGCTTACCTTCTCACGCGTCAAAACATGGAGACCCTCCCTAACTTTGGCGAACGAGCCCTCTCCCAGCTTCCTGCCGATCAGGTAGTTCCCCACGCGCTTGGTGTGGTAGAAGCTCTTGACCACCAGCGCCTCGGGACTGAGCAAGGAATCCGCGAGGATTTTCTCCTCCGCGGGGTTGCTCGAGGTCTTCCCATCCTGCGTCCCGTGGCTCATGGTCACTTCTATCAAGCTTCTTCCACAAGAGAAGAAGACTCTCCTTGCGCCCACTTTTTTTTTTTTTTTTTTTTTTTTTAAGGCAGGTGTCCTGTTAAAAGTCGAAACGTCCGTTGAGTCCGCTCGTGCGCAAATGACGAATGGAGAAGCTGCGGCTTGAGCGCCACCTGCTCAAAGTGTCCAGAGAGCGCGCGCAGCAGGTTCCGAGACAACAAGATTAGTGAGGAGAAGGGGCGTCAGTCTTACAAGCAAGCTTCTTAATAACAGACACGGCCCGTCTTATTAGCTGCGCGTGGACGTCTTCTGGAAGTGCGGCTCAGTTGGAGTCCTCCGCACGTGAGCGTCTGCTGTATGATCCGAGAGCGCGGCGTGCTCTTTATTTTGAAGTGACTTTCCCGGTCCTCTGGCTGGGCGTGTCCTTAGCATGCGGTGGGCGGGGCAAACAGGATGCTGTGGCAGTTTGGGCAGACCTGGATCCAATCAGCTGCAGGTGGGCGGAGCATGTGTGAGAACAAGGCTGACAACAACTGTACTGTACGTCGAGTACGCGCGCAGGCTGCACGCACGGGAACAAAGGGTACATTTGTAGACACTTAGCCACTTTTCATTCTTTTAAAAAGCACTTCTGGTGCTTGACTTTTTAATTACTAATAATAAAAAAAGCTGTCAGTGTGTACGTAAAAAAAAACATGTTCGCACCACGCGCTGCGCACATCATTTAAATAATAATAATCATAAAATCATTCATAAATCTGTGTTTGTGATGGGAAAAATGTATTCTTTTCTAGTTTAAATAGCCCAGTTGTACATTGTCTTAGTGGCCTAATTATGGGTGATTTTTTTAATCAACCGAGCTTAATGAGGACACAACGTTACACCTCAAGGAAGGGCGTTCATTAGTCAAGGAGTTTACTGGCCTAATTATTTTATCATTACTCAAAATCAAACAACAAATGAATAAAAAAAATCAAACCAATAGAGTGAATTTTATTTTATTTAGTTTGGGTTCAATTATTGCAAAATGTCCCCAAACATATTTACAGGAACCCTAAGTGAGATTAATGTCATGAATTTCACTTGGATTTCATGTAAAATAAACAAAAATATATTTTTAATTTCAGCTGTGATTTATTTGTTTAGGTAATGTCTCGTCTGGACAAAGGCTGAACCCTAAAATTGCAAGTGCGCCATCTATTGGGGAAATCTTGTACTACATGACAACAGGTACCCTATCCACCGCCCTAATTTTAATTTACTTATTTATTGCTTTTGTGTGTGTGTGCCACAAATCAATCATGGTACATTTAAATTGGACTTTTTATAAAATAAAATAAAAACATTCTTCAATATCAAGATCCAATTTATACAGGATAATACAAATTAAATAAAAATATTTAATGTAAAATAAGTGATTGCATACCCTCTTTAAAGTGATTGTCTTAATTTAACTCAGAGAAAATAACATTGAAAAAAAGCGTCCTGGAATAAACCTGGGACATGTCAATATACCAAGATGATGTAATCCTCATAAACTGAGTGACTGTGCAAGGAGAACATTGAGAGGGGCCTCAAAGATACCTGTGACCACTCTGAAGAAGTTATGAGCTTCAGCTGGTGAGATGAGAGAGACTGGGCATACAACTGTTTTTAAAAGAAAGTTGCCGTTGAAGAAAACTAATTAAATATCAAGTCCGAACAATCTGAACTTTTTTTTTTCTCGAGATGCATAAAATGGCACTTTTGGTTGTAAAAGCTTCAGACGCCTGCTCAAGAGGACTCAGCTTAAAAGACAAAATAACCTTTTTTTTTATTTATTTTTTTTTATTATGAACAACAATTAACAAACAAACCAGGGCGAATAATGTAGCAATAATTACTTTTCACAGGTTGCATTGTATACATAAAAAAAATACAAAAAAAAAAAAAAAATTTACACAACAAGGAACAAATGTAGAGGTCTATATCAAATCAAAGTTATTGATCAATGCATAAAGTTATTGAGCACATTTACTTTTAACCAATTTAAGAGAGTTACAAAAATATTTCAGGTAATTTTCCCAAATGACATAAATTTGGATTCACCTTAAAAAAAATCTACATTTATGAACAAAAAATGTTTATAGTAATACAAAGTACCGGTATTAGGTTATTAAAAAAAATTTTTTTTTTTAGAATTTTGACAATAAACACCACAATTTATTATTGTTAAAGTCAGAGCTGCTGTTCAATCTCCTAAGCCTGAGTCAACCCTACATAACATACTGCTCCAAAAGTCTTGAGTGACACACACTACAGCTACAAAATAATGTAAACAAAAAAAGAATTCTGCATTTTTTGGCGTTTGTGCACAGCTCCACCTAGTGGACAAAACTAAGAACAACAAGCTTGAATCCCATCATGCTTTGCCGTGCCCGCCGACCCGAAAGCAGCCTATGCGAGGCTAACTGGCGTTAGCTAGTTGGAGCGGACATGTTGTGCGGATCTTTCCTTGCTTATACATCGCTGTAATCAGGGATTCGGGAGCCAAGGCAAAAGCCCGGGACGCCTGGCCATCATGGAGGCCGTCAACGCCTTTAACCAGGAGGTAAGCTGCTTGCAAAGAGCCTAAACTCACCGTGTCTGGAGGTTTTGGTCATGATGGTGCCGCTGTGATCGATGTAGCTAGCCAAGCAGGTCGGCCCTGCGGCCCTAGTAGCTACACATCATTTTCGGCTCTAGTCTTGATTATTTCAAATATATATTGCATTACTGTAGCGGAAGAAACCATACTGAATCAGTCGGCAGCATTTTCTACCTTGTAGCAAGCGAACACGAATGATGCAGTCAATCGCAACTTCACCGTCCCCCGTCATGGTGCTAGCAAGTAGGAGTAAATTATGAATGCCAACAACATGATGCGCTACGTGCAGCTAACCGAAACATGCATAGAATTAAAATTAAAAGTCACTGCGTCAATTATAGGTGTTTATTGCTGTTTTAGTAATACGGTACAGTATATGCAAAACGTGTTTGTAAACTAGGGGCAGGCAGGCCAAGCTAAGGCCTGTGGATTTATCGCTATCATATTTCCAGTCAAAACAACTACCGTGTTATTGGCTTTGCCTGTTCCCTTTCTACGTTTCTTCCGGCAGCCTTTTAAATATAAGAATTGTAAAATTTAATAGCAAGGCCTTTATGATTAAACAATCACTGTTGTGACCGAGTGATAAACATTGATCGAACAATCTTTCAACCAGCCAGTTCAGGTCCTCATCATAAAACCGATTAAAATGTCTATAGTGATACTGTATTTACAAATTGCAGTTTAAATAGTAATTTGTCTGCTACATCATTTGCTAAAGGAGCTGTTGTTAATAAATATTAATTGGTGTGGAATGCCTGACAAAATACAGTATAGCCAACTATAATGTTTAAAATTTCGTCTGTGATTTGATTAGCTTGGTTTAAAAAAAGAAAAAGAAAAACAGGAGCAAGAGAGTTCAGGAGACATTTTATTGAGGGGTAGTGCTTTCGAAACACTCTTGGGGGCGTGGTTCTGTGGTGGGCGGGGCTCCAGCCATTCCATCAAACATTCACAGGATTTATTTTGTTATTTTAGTCATGTCTAAAGAGTCCACTAGAGGTCAGATAAACAATTTGCAGTCTAAAATCTTTTGCCTGAGTGTTGGAAATTGAATGTTCAGATTTGCCAACATTTGAGTCTATTGGCATTTTGCCACTGTCTCACCATTGTTTCCGCACCATATATCACCAGTTAAGGGGACACTGCCAGTGCCCACTCCCAATAAGCTCGGGTTTTGGGAGCACCTTGTTTATGGTCCCAAGTGAACTGCTCAAGGTGATAATTTAGACGTGAGCAGACAGCAGCCATTGATTGGCCAACAGCTACTTACGTCACAGGATGATCCGCCCAGCAAAACTTCTAACTACATTCTGGATTTTCATTTCTTTCTGTTCATGTTGAGTGTGTGTTGTTTTTGTTAATTTCTGGTATGGAAGCTAAAAAAAATATCGCTGTGGCCCAATGATGAGGTAAGACCTTTCTAACTTTATTGGCCGATGTTAGACTTCAGCGTGAGCATGACGGCACCACAAGAAATGATACATTTAGAAAGAGATATGGAAGATGGTGGTGCAGCATGGCTACGCCCGGACTTATAAGCAGTGCCAGGATAAGTTAAAGAAATTGAAGTCCCATTAGAGGGTATTTAAGGACCGCAACAGGCAGAGTGGGACAAACACAGTGACCAGTTACAATACTGTCCACTTTGCATCGACGACCCCGCCCACAGAACAAGGAGACAAGTCATGGTAGCAAATCACCTACACCTGAGAAGATCCAATAAGACGAGAGCTGAGTGGGGCGTCACAATTATCAGCTTATGTGCAGCAGGTCTTGAACTTAATTTCATTTTCAGTGTGGACTAGAAATGGATAGAAACACAGCTCTTAAGCTTAAGTCAATGAAATGGGCCAGTCTTGTGCATTGCTGACGTGGGTATGTGATGGAACTGCCCCACCCAGTGGATAGGTTGTGGTAAACTGTCTATCTTACCACTTGCTGACACCCTGTCTAGAGCATTTGCCCCTAGTAAGAACTAGTTTCTTACAGGGTATGTGGAGCAGAACTTTGTGGGTGTGTTTGTTTATGTAAAATGTCTGGACTCAGATTTCTGAAAGTAGCTGCTGGCCATGAACGTGAGAGAATACAGCCAACTTTACAACTGTTTCGGTAAAAGTTATAATGAATGTCATATAAATCTTATAAAGATGGTAAAATAACTCCTGGAAGGAGATTTGATAATTTTGTGCATGCAGGAGACAAGACAAAACCAGCGACTCTCCGTGGCTCTGTTGACCTGGAGGGAGTGCTCCTTGGTCAAACAGCATAGAGGCACGATCCAGCACTATATATTATAAACTGTGGCAGCATATCTGTGACTGATTTATAAAACTAGTGCTTTTCTTTGGTTAACGACAGAAATACCAGATCTTCCCCATCCAACCAACGCCTCTATCATCAAATTAAAATAAGCGTCCGTCCACTCTGAAAAACCACACTGTGTGTTGATTTTAATTGCACATGACGTGCTGCAATGGGAGAGTATATTAGGAATTGACAGTTGTGGTAAGATCACCTACGGTGAGTTAAACTCCAACATGCAAACAAGATGGCTGAAATGGCGGAGGGAGCTTGCGTCATTACCTGAGGCATTTTTGCCTTAAGGTCTCCACATACACTGACGTATTTCACTCCGTGGAGGTCCGTGCATACTCGAGGCGGACTCAAGATGGACATCCGCCGGCCAGGTTTGCGCAAAGATCAATTTTTACGACTGCGTACATGTACTCGGTGGCGCACAATAAACTACCCGGCGACGGATTGTTTAGTATGCAACACCAACTGCTTTGTCCTGAGCAACCAGTCGCAAAGTTGTGCACTTGGGAGGGTCTGGAGATTTCCCAGTGGGCCTGTCCCATGTGTGGGTTGCAGGGCCAGCGCTCTCCCTTAAAAAAAAAAAAAAAAAAAAAAAAAAACTTTTTATTAACAACATATAAACACAAAACACCACGGCCACTGCTCCTGAGCATCCCTGCTTCTACCCAGGGCCACCAGCAGCTCTCTTTTAATTTTTTTTTCCACGAGTCAGATCATGATGCGACCTGTCAATAAATCCAATAGGCATGTCAGCAAATGACCATTCGGCGACCTCCATTTGTCCCGGAGGTAAACGCTCCTTACCTGCAGGGCTGGGCTGCAGCCCATCAGGGTGTACACTTGAGTATGAAGTCTTAACCGTCTGCACACAGTACGTCCGAGTATGTGAGAACCTTTATAGTGACATTCAGTATGCATTGAGAGTGTACATTTGACATTACACAACCTATTAAATGTGGTACACAAAATCGATTTAGTGTGAACTGATCATAGCAAACACAAACTAAACTTAAGCAATCAATAGTTGCAACATATATCAACATACAAAACAAAGCATAACTATCTTTAAGCTTTAACCTTCAATTTAACCATAAAGCATACAATGTGTAATGATGACAAAAAATGGAGGATTTACTTGCAGTTACCTTCATACAGATGTGGCAGTTCCGGTCAATCGTCGTATTGAGCTGCTCGTGAGGTCAGCTGCTAGCCTTACTTAATCCATCTTCTATATATATTTTTTTCAGACTCAGTTTAGGTTTTGGAAATTGAATAAACTGTATTCCACCCTCTAAAAACTCAGGGTAGCATGTTTGAATTGCATGGTCCCCACTGACAATAACCAATTATTCAGATTATTTTTCACATCTCTAACTGCAAAGCATTCACAAAACAAAATCCTGACAATGTTGTAAGAGGAAAAGGGGGTGGCATTCCTGCAGGTAAGGGGCGTTTAACTTTGATCACCCATTTGTCAGTTGCTGACAAGCCTACTGGATTGATTGACAGGTCTCGTCATGTCAGTTATCCCTCGCAGGTTCCCTTTTGAGTATGAGTAATCCATGAGGAAAAGAGTGTCTTAACTGTGTCAGTCAGATTAATAGAAGTATAGGGGAGCCTTAATGTTGATATACATTTTGAGTCATTCGGGCAGTGACCTGTGTAGAAGTGATGAGAAGCAGGGAAGGGAGAAGCCTCTTGTAAAAAGAGAGCACAGCATTAACCGAAGCGAGGATTCTACCTTAAGTCATAAATGATCTATTGGCGCTAATTAAGTTTAGGTGTCATTTAACAGCTGGGAATTGAACTGTGCACCATAAACAAAAAAACACCAGAAGTCATACAGTTTAATGCAAAGCCTTTAACTTGTGCTCAGCTGATTTCCTCAATTTATTACAATATCACTAGGGGTGCACCGATTGCAGTTTTTTGGCCCATCACCGATCACCGATTTCTACAAAGTCTGACATTCCGATTTTGGCCGATACCGATTTTGTTTTATAAGCAGAACTGTTAGATGTTGTATGTTCACAATGCGCCTTCAAATTTCAATCTTATTTTGTTGAAAAACAGACCCATGAACAATATTCTAGAAACAATACAAACTTGTTTTAACTGGTCACAAGGTAGTGCTCTGAAATATAAATTAAGTTTAGACAATTGTTCAAATAAAAACAATCGGTAAAATCGGTTTCTCATGCAAGCATTGGCCGATATCCGATTTCCCAAAATCAAGGAAATCGGGGCCGATAAATCGGCCGGCCGATTTATCGGTGCACCCCTAGCATGCATGTTAGGCTGAATGGTTACTCTAAATTGTCCCTAGGTGTGAGTGAGAGAGTGAATGGCTGTTTGTCGTTATGTGGCCCTGCAATGGGCATGCGACCTGTCCAGGGTGCCCCACACCACTCAGAGTGATAGCTGGACATGGGCATCAGTGACCCCCGTGACCCGAAAAGGAAGAAGCGGGTAAAGACGGATAGATAGATGGATAAATGGATGGATGGATGTTTAAGTTTTCACAGACAAGAGTTTGTAACAGAGCCGCCCAGTTTCTGAAAACTACAGTTTCACAGCATTTAAGATCCACTCTAAATTTACACTAGTTTCCATCAATTCTAACTGGCTATATTAGCAGGTTTTGGTGCCTACATCATGTTCTTGAACCTTTTTTTTTTTAACCCACACATTTGCCAACTGTTACTTAGGTTTCACAAATGATTACAACATAGATTGCTATCTATAACACATCTGAATGACAATACAAATTGTTAGATGCACTTCAAAACTAGTCTTAACTAACAACTAACATTTAATTAAAATGAGTTTTATTGAAGTCTTCATTATTGGAAGGTGGTGAGGAGTTAAAAATATATAAAAATAAAAAACAAAAGAATATGTGCCCCCACTTCCTAGGCTTGACTGCAGCTTTCTGATCCTTAACACACTGGGTCTCACGAGAAATAGATCAAAAGAAAAATAAACAAACATGATCAAAACTCAAATTGTTCTAAGATGATCAACGATTTCTTCGCTGAACGACTGAGATACCAGTGTAAAACTGAACTCCACCAAGCAGCAGGAAGGGCATCACTGTGACTGCTTCCTCCACCATTTCTTCATTTCAACATTTTATCACATGCACACAGGCAAGTAACATGACAAATGCTGCAGCTTCTTCTGTCTGCCAAACTCATTTAAAGATCAATCAATGTTGCCACGAGCCCAATTGTTGACCGTTGTCAGTCTCTCACACTAGGTCCAACACTGCCAGCCTTCTCTGTGCATTTTAAAAATAAAAGCCTTCTTTCCTATTATTACTGCATTTAAACATTAGCTCACTCCTTTGTTTCCTCTCCTCTGCATTCACATCTGCAAATGCTGATATTTTAATAGCTTGTGTGTGGGGTGTGGCTTATAGCTGCACTCTTGCATATAGCCGTTAACAGAGGGGGATGGGAGCCAGATTAAGATATCTATACATCAGGAGTACGGTACTTGCCTAAACGCACTAGGCAGTACAGTCTCACATGTAAATGTGGTCTTTGTTTGCTCCCCTCGTGGCTATGTTGATGACTGAGCCTGGTTTATTGTTATGGCATGCAGTAAATGCTGAACTTTGAGCTTCCATCCATGCAACAACAGGAAGAAAAAGTATACTAGTGAAAGTAACCCTGGAAAACAATCAACCAGTGCATAAGCAGTAAAACAATCTGCTGGTACCTTAAGGTTTGGTTATGTTGATGATATTTCTTCTATTCATTATACTATGTTTTTAATGCATACCATGTTTAAACTTGCTACCCTTTGTTTTACCAATGAACAAGCAATGCAATTAAAGAAAATACTAATGTTACAAATGATGATTACAAATGATGATTCAATAGTACAAACTGAAATATTTGCAGCAGTTTCTCTAACAAAAGGCAACAGAATGACAGAGTCAACAAGCAGCAAATGTCACATGTTCATTGAAGCTCATGAAATGCAGCGATTCAGGTATGCATTGAATTAACATAAAAAGGATCAAAGCTCTACTTAGTGGATTTGTTCTCTTTCTAACGTCATTGAAGATCAAAAACATCTACATACCCAATCTTGGACTTTTGCTTAGACTTTGAAGAGGGCACAATGCAGGCCCTCCTAGAGGCCTTGTCTTTGGACCGGGCCTTGCCATTTCCTTTATGATGGGCCTTGTATTGAGCTGAAGAGCCGGGAAAACACTCTGGACTCATGACTCGTGGGATGTTCTTCTCTCCTCTCTGCCGGGCCTTAGCAATAGCTTCTGATATAATCCTATTGGCCTTATCCTGCTTCTCTTGTAGAACTGGCTCCATCTGATGATGCTTCCTCCGTCGTGCCTTCTTCTCTGATGAGGAGCTGGGTGAGGATGAAGATGAAGATGGAGAGGAGGAGGATGAAGAACTCTTCAGCGTTGGACTGAGGACTCGTACCTGGCTACCAGGACCATTGGCATTCTTTCGAGGCTAAGGGTGGAGAAAAAAAAAATATGATTATGATGCTTGCTCCAAAAAGCATTTTATAAATACAATGGTTATAGCCATACTGTTAAAAGCCACGTTACACAAAGACTTTTTAAAGGGAAAGTCTAACCTAGACATAAAACGGAGGAAACCATATGACCCAAAATAACTCATAAACATGGCATTGAATAAACTAAGTGAATTGAACAAATACATGTTGTGTGCATAAATTATATTCAAGCACATAAAAGCACCTGCTACTAAGCATGTTCAACTTGCCTTTAGTCGTCCAGTTTAACATTAAATTCATTCAAAAACAGTATTTTGTTAAAGCCACATTAATAAAAAAGAGTAGTGCAGAACAACTGGTTGTTGTAAGATAAGTGATGATGTAAGAGAAGAAGCATAAATTATTTAAAAATGTCACAAGCATGTTTCTATTTAAATCATATAGAACTTGCAGTTGATGACTAAATGAATGGATTTTCTTTTTTTTTTTTTTTTTACAAAAGGAACGAAACTTGAGATGGAAAATTTTCTGTACAAATGGCTAAGTGTAATAAGTGATAAAAGATGAGGTAAGAAAATAAGAGCTTAAATCTAACTCGGTACATGATACAGTTGTCTACATTGCAATGTGACCAAGGAAAGTATTGCTCACTCATTCAGAAAACCTGAAGGCTGTCGAGGTAGGAGAGCATGCTACTCTTTTCTCTGATGTTGTGGGTGGAGGGGGTGAACCTGTATCACCCTGCCTGTTACTCCAACTCCAGGACACAATAAAGTTTGCTCATGGGTATTCAGGCTGGTGTTTTGAACCAAGACTTACTTTAGAAACAGGTGGGCACCATGTGACATAAGAAGTGGGACACAAAATGAATTGTTTTGAGTTGTGTACCAAAGGCAAAGTAGAAACACTTGCCTCTTGTAGTAGGTTACACTGTGCCTTGCAGACATAAATAATCCAGCTTGCTTGATACATGATAATATGTGAATAATAGATAACGGAACTTGTTGTGGGCCTTGAATCCAATACAAAGAAATCTCCAAAAATGGATGACCTAATCTAAAATGTGTTGCGCATGTCTACATGGCTCAGGCGCAACTGGCTGTATGTTTTTCCTCTCACAATGCTAACAAATGTAATTACTGGTCTCACTAGCTAAATTTATGTGTCGGAGTGTACCTGAATAGCTACAGATTATTTAGCAGAAAGTGTGTGTGTGTGTGTGTGTGTGGGGGGGGGGGGGGGGGGGC
>JARVLU010000599.1:20690822-20701050 GCA_031762415.1 Simpsonichthys santanae | reverse complement strand
CCCTGGGGCCCTGCCACCGAGGAGCTTTTTAACCACCTCGGTGACCTCAGCACCAGAGATTGGAGAGCCCGACCCAATGATTCTCATTAATTTTATTTTAAAGCTGCAGGACAAAAAACAGGTCCAAATGAGAAAGTACTAAAAAACTAATAAAGACTCTTCAGTGCTTTTGCATTGGCATTGTAATAACAGTTTATTGTCAGTAAATGATTATGCACAATTCTTCTCAAACGTTACAATTTAATTAATTACAATTGTTAGTTCACTCACGTTTGTTTGACTTTTCTTGTGCTACTTCTATCACAGATGAATAATTTCCTCACTGTTTAGACCAGAAGGCCTTGATAGTCCTCTAAAATTTCACAAAAGCTGCAAGTTTGTGGCCAAGAAAAATATGAACCACGCTCTTGCTGTAAAACCATAGATGCAGAGAAATAACGTGTTAATCTAATTAAATGCATACAGTATATATATAACCCATACTCCGAGCCTAATAGATAATATACAATAATATACAGAGTCATCTGCAGCAACATTAATTTTGTCTGATATTTGTCAGCTTTTACTCAAAAGATGGTTTAATTGTCTATAAATAAATAATATTTTTTCTACTGTCCAACCTGTTTGTTCATATGGATTAGTTTGTTTGGAGTTGAGAAGGATAAATTTAAATTGATTGGATTACCGGGAGGTTGTGTAGACACCATTTGTTACGTTGCAAGCCAAGGTGTCAGCTTACTGCCTCACCAGATACAGTATAATATTTCACACTCGGTGTAGGCAGCCGAGAGCTGTAACACTATCTTTAGCATGCCACAGACTTATCGTGTTAGTTTGTGTGTCCAAACTGCAGAATTTTGTTGGGTGAGGCACATGTGTTAAATGTTGACAAAAACAATAGTGGAGTTAATCATTCAGCCTCGTACAGGACAGAGTTGAGCACATCTGTCCCTCCTGCTGCACTTGGGCCAAAATGACCCACGAGACAATGCACAGGTGCATCTAAAAACTTGAAATATTGTGGAAAAATATCAATTTCTTTTTGTCAATCATTCCTGAAAGTGAAACTTGTATATTAAATAGATTAATTTCATAGAGTGAAATATTTGAAGCCTTCGTTTCTTGCAATTTTGATGATTATTTCTTAAAAATAATGAAAAAATAAAACTGTGTCTCAGAAAATTAGAATAGTGTGATGAGGTTGAATATTGTAACCTCATGTTTTCACTCATCAGCTGATGAACTCCTAGACATGAGCTACAAATGCCTCATTCTTCAAGTGCAGCCACTCCTGAACCGGAGACAACATCAGAAGTGTCTTACCTGCTGAGGAAAAGAACTGGACTGTTGCTCAGTGGTTCAACGTCCTCTTCTCAGATGAAAGTAAATGCTCATGTCATTTGTAAATCAAGGTCCCAGAGTCTGGAGGAAGAGTGGAGAGGTCCACATAAAAAAATGCCAAAATATGATTTTATTTTTTCTCTGATGGAGTTCATGTTCAACAAACATTCTTAAAGGATATGCGAGATGTTAAATGGTGTCTCATCAAGTTCAAGTTGAGCTTATTGTCATTTACGTCACATGAACATGAGATGGAATGAACTTTTGTACTCAGGGTCCCAGATGCACCCGGAAATAGCAAAAATATAAAGTATAAAAAGAAATGGCATATAAGGATCCAAGATATACACTAAACACTAATAATGTAAAACAATACGGTGTGTCAACAGCAGCCCGAACATGAGTCTGTGGTGAGCAGATGGGTACGAATGAGTACAGCAGCATGAGATGATCAGTAGCATGAGATCAGCAGCCTGTATAATCAGCAGCATAGATAATCCACCTGGAAGCAAATGAGTCTGGTTCTGTTTGTACAAGAAATTCTCCACATTGTGACCTCCAGGTGCTGTTGGATGTTTGAATAAAACACAGAGAAAACTCTGTTCACGCTGTTATAATTTAACTATTCGAAGGAAAAAAGACCAGTGGAGTAGCTCAGTCTTCTGACCGGCAGGAATAAAGGCATAAACAAGATATTGTTTTAACGGCTTTTTATTTTCTTCCTGCAGAATGAAGACATAGAGCAACAAATCATCAGGGAAACCTTTCACTTGGTCTCAAAAAGAGATGAAAACGTCTGCAATTTCCTAGAAGGAGGAATGTGAGTTGTGATGTTTTTATTGGAACTGTGATTCTGAGGACGGAGCGAACTTCATTACATCATCTGCTCGGATGCAGCGTTACGTGATGATGGGGGGGAATTTCACTGACGCACGTCGGGAGCACACGTTTTCAGTTTGAACGCAGGAATTCATCTCTTTGTTCTCAAAACTTGTAACGCTTGCACTCAAAACTTCTGCTCTCTTTCAAATATTTTTCCATGCTCTCTCAAATCGGCGTGTTCACGCTCAGGTTTTTCGCTCGCACGCAAAACTTCTCTGCACGGATCAAATCTCCACTTGCAAAAAACTCTCCTTTTTGGATCGTTAAAGCATCTAAAGCTGAGAAGCTAAGCTACGAGCTAAGCTGATAGGCCGACCTCGGGAATAAACATCCGTCTTGTCGCGCTCCAAAATTAACGGTTGAAACCCGTGCTTTCGTGTAAAAAGTTGTTTTTCTCTGCAAAAAGAAGTTGAGAACTTGTTTACTGATTTTTTTTTTTTTTAATTTAAAAGCTTTGTGTGAAAAATGCTGTCTAAACAGCTCAAACCACCGAGCGGCCGCTATGTCACCAACCTTCCCAATTTTCTTAGAGACACTGCTCAACTATCCATCCTTTGGTTCAAAAAGTCTTTTACTGCCATCAGGTGGTCAAAAAAGGTACTACACGCCAATCAAATCAACATTTCTTCTAATACAGTATTACACAATTAATTATTGGTAAATTTCAAACAACATTATCGTTTATCGCAATAATTTCTGAGACAGTTAATTGCCCAGCAAAATTTGTTATCGTGACAGGCCTACCCATACACGATGCTTTTTCATGCAATAAAGAGCATTTTTGCCCCTTTAACTTTCCTTTTTCATTTAAAAGCCAAATAATAAATAGAATGCATGCAAAGCTGGAGAAATAGGTGTCATAACTGGCTGTGATAGTAAACACAATTTTAAAAAATTGCTTTTTTGCAGCTTCTTCGTGTTCTTTAGCATTGACATTTCCTGCGTTGACGAAAACACCTGATTTCTTATCAAACCCTTCATCAGACTTTATTAGCACTGCTGCTCTTCTTGTACTGGTTTATCTGGTCTCCTATCTTTGCTCCCATAACTGAAAGCATCCTGTTATTTTGCACCTTCTGTTTGTTTTGTCGCTGTCGTCATATATTTGTTTGATACAGTTTCTTATCAGGTCATGCTCGGTGCAGAGTGCAGGGTTTGATGATTTTAAAGAATATTAACAACTAAACAGGCTAACAAAAGTCCTGGTTATTTTCCAGAAATGTACTGTTGGAAATATTTTTTAAACCTTTACGTGATTTTCCAGCTTACAGTTTCTCTTTGTTCTCGTCTCCTGTGCTGTAGGTTGATCGGAGGATCAGACTACAAGCTGATCTACAGACACTACGCCACGCTTTATTTTGTGTTTTGTGTCGACTCTTCAGAGAGCGAGCTAGGAATTTTAGACTTAATCCAGGTAAACGCCAGATTACCGGGGTGAGTCGTTTATTGTGTTTTGTCTGTTTGGACGTGTTTACATTTTGTTTTTGTCCATTTGCAGGTATTTGTGGAAACGTTGGACAAATGCTTTGAGAATGTCTGTGAGCTTGACTTAATTTTTCATGTAGACAAGGTAGGATTTATTTATGTATTTTTCCTTGTTATATAACATGCTTATAATTCTGTTTGATCTGAGCATTTATTGACCATTTATCGTATCACTGCCGCAATTTTCCCAAGTTTATATTACTGACTGATTGAGAGCACGATCTTATGACTTATCACATGTTTAAACATATTATGTAACTACTAGAATTGGCCATTACATAAGTGATTAGGATCATTAATCCTTCTGTTAATGTTTTGGCATACAAATAGTTGTTTAACGAGTACACATTAGGCCTTTTACATATTTATATTATTACAGTACTGTATTATTATTATTACGTAATTTTTTTGCCCTGCTGTCCACTGCATTCACTTGTGAAACACTTAATTTTAGCTCTTGCTTCAATACCCCCCTCCCCCCCAGTCTTCCTACATGGGACCATTGAAAGATAAATAATTACTGCATTTACTTTTCTTCAAATAAAAAAAATATATAATTTTTTTTTTAAATGCAACATTTACTATATGAAGTCACCAGTAATATGGTTTATTTTATTTATATGTTGAGTAGTGTTTTTTTTTTTTTTAATTAGAGATATTTTAAATCAAATTTAGCAAAGTAATTGACAACATTAAAGTTTTCAGACTTCCTTGTATTGGTCTGTGGATTGTGCATTCTTAATACTTCATCCATCTTATAGTTGTACTACTTTATTTGAATGCTTTGCACAGAATAACATGGGGGATTATGCCTCTAGTTAATCTAGTTAGGACAAGCTACATAAGTTCATTGACACTTTGAAGGGGGTTTTTGTGTAAATGAGGAACTTGCTAGACGTTTTGTACAAAATAGTTTCCTCAAATGTAATAAAATCTGACTTTTTCCTATGTATAGGTCATAGCAGGCAAAACACATTACCTGTATCTCTATATTGTAATGTTAAATATAATACAGTAATGTACAAACAATTTTACATCTATCTGAATGACTTCTTAGATCTTAGCAATGTTTTATTTTGCATTTTATTGTTGGATGTAATTGGGACCCTGTGTACATAATCTTGTTTCATCACATGTACCACATGTGGTGCAAATGACAATAAAGAATCTCTGACTCTGGCACTCTGGTGGCATGTTGGCTCAGCTGGTTGAGCTGCCTCTCAGGAAAAAGGTTTTGGTTTCCTTCCACTGTTAGACTGACTGGTAACTCTAATCTGTCCCTAGGTGTGAGTGAGAGTGTGAATGGTTGTCTCATTTGTCTCTATATTGTGTCCCTGTAATGGACCTGTGACCTGTCCAGAGTGTACCCTGCCTCTCACACATTGACTGCTGGATATGGGCACCAGTGACCCCCACGACCCGAAAAGGAAAAAGCAGGTAAAGACATTCATGCAGTGTTCAAACCATTTGGGTATACATCTCATATATTTTAGCTGGTTTAGTCAATAAGTTTCTTCTTAAACTAAATAAATGTTGTGCAAATAGACCTTCAAGAAATCATAATTTTACCAATGAGATTATGTTTTGGGTTTATTGTACTTTTTGTGTATCTGCACTGTCTGTTGTGTGTTGTTTTTGCACGTGATGTTCTGTGTTGCACCGTGATCCTGGAGGAACACTGTTCAGTTTCAGTATGTACTTGTACATAGCTGAAATGACAAAACTCTGACTCTGATAAGCATAATAAAAGCTGATTTCCTGCGTAGATACATTTTTGTTGGTTTTGGACATCATAATCATTTTGGTAAACAGTTGATTTAGCTTGTTTATTAATAGTGTTTCAGCATCATACATTTTATATGGGAATACTTTGTTCATACATGGTATATTTCATAGACCTTAAACAATAAACAGTAAATAAAACTGTAAGGCTGTTTAACTATAAAAAGCTCATGACTGCAGCAAATTTCAGAAAAAAAGATTTTTAGAAAATTACTGATTGAACAACACTGTTTTCAATATTTTTTAATACGAAGTATTGATAAGGTGCTTGATAATTTTACCTGTATTTTCAAACGAACAGATAAATCTGTTTCATTTTACCTTACGGCTCGTGTTGGCAGACATGCTCCAGAAGGGGTTCAGGTTCATTCCTCATTCATTGGTTCAGATTGGTGTCCCTTTTGCAGGTCTCACACTGTGAAAACAGGGGTCCATCCACTGCTGATGTAGAGAGGATGAACTTTGTTGTTATGGTCACAAAAACAAGTGGATCACAAGCTAAGAAACTAATACTTTTTTTTTTAACTCGATCCATGACTTATCAAAAAAACATGACACTAATGTATATATTTTAGAAGTTAGTAGACTACAAATACAAATAGTTTACAGCTTTGAAAATGCTAGTTTGAAGCAGCTTAGTCAGCGTCATGCTAACTTAGCTGCTATGAAGTAGCAAACACTGTAACGCCTCGGAAAGGCAGGCAGTTCAAATGGGTCGATTAGATTTTGTAAACGGTAACAAGGCAAATACAGTATACAACAACAAAACACCATGAATACAATTGTCACTGGACAGCCTCGGTCCGGGCTACGTTAGCAAAAGCTTGGCCACAAAATCTAATATAATTCTACCTGACACCTAAAGTGATGGTTAAATATATATTCGATGGATCAGGGTTTAGGAGTTAAAGTCCAAACTACCAATTCCAAAAAGAAGCTGTTTTCTTCAATACAGTACAGTACAGTACTTTACGTTAGCGTACAAGCTTGATGTTGCTAACTTGGTCCTTTAACTTTAGCTCCTGTACGTAAGAACGCTAAGCGACGTAACTCACCGAATTGGTTGGGATTGTTTAGTTGGTCTTTTTGATACAGATGCTGTTACTTGCGCAATTTTTATTAATAATAAAAATAAAAAAAACTTGCCACGACTTATATAGGTGTCACGAAAGCTATCTGACTAATGTTGGGTTAATCATTTGTCAGAAATCCAGAGTTCAATCTAACCAACCAGGGAGCGTTTCTTACCGGATAATTCATGATTCTCATTGGTTAAAAATGATAAACGTTCTCACAGTTGATTTGTTAATGCCCCTGTCAATTAAAAAAACAAGCGTTCTCTTAAAGAGACAGTAGCTGTGAGAAAAGGCTACGGGTTGTTGTCAGTAACAGGTTTTACGAAAACACCACGGTAGTAGATACTACTGTATTTCTTAAATTAAAATGCCAAATTATTGGTTACTGAAAGTAACTTTAATTTTGTTTTAAAGAAATTAAAATTTGTTCTTCTTTAATGTTAAAAATCTAGATGTATACAAACATGAATTATGAACTGTGCAAATATATCTAATCATGTTGTTTTATATGAAAAAAAAATCTAAAATTGACTCATGTAGAGAATGAGGTTACTTGTCCTTGTTTTAAGTTAAGTGTGTTACTGGTCTAACAAAAAAAAAAGAACTTGAGTTCAGAGAAGAAAAGGTACTTTTTGATTTATTTTATTTATTATTTGTGAAAAAGCTATTAGGATTTAAGAAAAATGTCTGAAAGTGCCTTAAATAACTTTAGGTAAAACAAAAATGTACACTTCTTTCTTTGCTGTCTTTTCAGTATCATCAAACAGTCCTCTATAGTTAAGATGCATCCATGCCATTTGTGTCATTTATTTATTTATTTTGTAGTTTGGACCACACTTCGTTGGTGGTTCATTTTGTTGATTGGTTGATTCCTGACAATTACTTCTAATTAGATTTTGGGTGAAAGGCAAAAAGCTAATTTAATGCATGAACGATTGCACTAATTGGAAGAAATGACATTGTCCAAGTTTCTGAGTAAATACAAATTATTGGCTCCATTATTGTTACCAGATTGTATAATGTCTCAAGTACACTTCACTGACAAAACTAATTAGTGTCTCGCGCCTTTATCGGGGCAACGGACAATGAAAGGTCACCATTACTTTTTTATTTTGACATGTACAAATCCAAGACAAAGTTTCGGCCTCCTTTTCCTTCATCAACATTGAGATGAACAGTCTGACCTGAACAAGTGTGTCAGTATCCACACCAGTGCTTCTGTAATTAGTTTTTTTTTTTTTCCTTTGCTATTGATTCTTTATCTAATGAATTATTGTGACCTTGTTTGGTCAAACAAATACTGTGATGAATGTAATTAAAGTGTGAAGATTGGATTGTCTAATTGAATGTGTGACCTGTTTGAGCTGGATTTGCTTTTATGCTGGAAAACTGAAGTGTTGGCTATTTTGAAACAAGCATTTTTCTTTTTTATTTTAAACATCAAAATAACACATTAGCCTAGCCCTCATCTTTGTTTGTGTGTGTTGGGGGGGTGCGTGAGTGCATGTGCACACACAAATATTTCAGTGGCTGTCTTATATGAAACTTGCAGAAAGTTATGATGCACATCTACAACTAATTGAGTTTTAAAGTCAACCCAAGATTCAAGATGACTGCCACAGCCAGCTGACAATAAAAACACAATTGATCAAATAATTGCTGTGCTAGAGGTTAAAACTGATCCCTAACACAGATTTGGAGTGCTAACAAATTGTACAATGTCCATGTGTAATACCTTGCCAAATAATTATTTGCAGTCAACTCTGTTTGTCTGTCAGCAAAATATCTCATGAACAGAAAATTGTATAAAACAACTAGAGTATGCACTGATCACGTGACCTTGTGTTTCACTGCAGCAACGGCAGCCATTACCAAAACAGGCAAACATCTGCACTTGGTGTTTTTGTAGATATTGGCTAAGTAGCTCTGAGCAAGATCTAACTAAATTTAAAAAAAATCTAATAATAATAATAAAATGTATGTAATATAATAATTGTATAGTACTAGAATGTGTATAAGCTATAGAATATAAATAAAAATGTAAACAAAACTGGAAGGTGTATGTGCTATGTATGTAGCAACACAAAAGAAAATGGAAAGCACGTCTCTGTTCACAAGTAAGCAGATTTTATTTTATTCACCTCAATGTGAACATGATCTTACCAGAATTAAAGCTAGTAATCAAACATTTTAAAAGTAGAAGTCAATGTAATCACTGTTAATATTTAATTTGCAAGTACATAGTAACTTCTGGGATATATTGTTGTACAAAGTCTAGCAGTTTGCTGTACAGTCTGATTCATGTTTAGTACAAACTATTAAACAGCTGATATTGCCTCAGGTTGTTGTAATTTTTACACACTGTAAAATAAAATTATGTACTTGACTTTTTAGACATTAGACAAACCAGACATGTTGAGATGATGGATAGCTAGTATTACTAGAGACAAGTTTCATCCTGCAAAGCATCACAGGGTATGCAGTGAACATTTTCTACAAGACAACTACATAAGAGGTGAAATCTAATACTAAATACTGTATATGTTATGCAACCCCCTTTAATGCAATGCCTGAGTTGTACACTAAATCACGTTTTCTTTCAACAACCTTTATGAGACCACAGCATATCAAAATACGCTGGTGTTTTTATTCTACTGTACAATACAGTATATGCCAAAATATTCTGTTATACATACAATTATTAAGACACCTCAGTTGTAATTATATGACAGTGTGGTATTAAAAATAAAAAGGATAAACCTGCATATGGTCTGATTATGTAGTAGAATTATGTAATTTCATATTTGTCCTCTTATCAGGCATACGAGAGATGAACAAGTTATGCATGAATTGAAGGACAGTGCAGCTCCCACAGTTTTTCCTGCACATCCTCAAAGGAAGCCACCCATGTTGAAAAAAGAGGGCAGGGATCTGCTCAGAAATGGACCCTCATGCAAAATAATAATAATAATAATAATAATAATAATAAAAAAAAAAATGGAGAAATCAAACCCATCAAATTCTGAATTCATTGTGAATTTCATGCTGCGCACCAATGGCAGTCTACAGCGAGTGCTTTGTGAACAGGAGCAGTACATCACAGTCACATCACAAACTCACAGAAATGATCCTGCTCCTATGTCGTACAATGAGCATTTGAAATACATACATCTGTGATTTTCTTCAAGTTTTACATATTTGAATTCTGTCAGACAAATTAGGACAGTGGTCTGCAACCTTTGCTATAAAAGAGCCATTTTGCCACTTTACAAACTAATTATGATGTCTGGAGCCACACAACCTTCTATAACTGTGTACTGTCAACTGGTGGCCTGTGGATCATTACATATGTATGTATTGCATACATATTATACTACTGTATATGTAGACATGTCTGTTCAACAAATATTACCTGAATTCTTGTTAAAAATAAGAAGCACATCAAACATACATTACATACAGAATTCCCTCAGTGTGGACTAAATAACAAAAGAGCCTTCTCCTGCTCTAATCCTGTTTCCTGGAATATCTTACAAAAATATCAGAAGTTCTTGACCTTGACCTCTCTAAATGGCTTTAAACATCTGTTAAGTTCTTGGGAAAACCAATGCAGACATGTTCACGTTTTTTGTTTTCTACACCGCCCTATATATATACTGTAT
>JARVLU010000599.1:20647288-20668000 GCA_031762415.1 Simpsonichthys santanae | reverse complement strand
TCTTTTTGTCAGTGACACTGTCTCCAGACCATACAACATAGCTGGTCTCACCACTATCTTGTAAACTTTTCCTTTGATCTTTGCTGAGACCCTTTTGTCGCAAATCACTCCTGAAACCTTTCTCCATCCACTCCATCCTGCCTGGACTCTCTTTTTCAAATCTTTACTACATTCCCCATTTTCCTGGATGGTGGACCCCAAGTACTTGAAGTCCTGCACCTTTGTGACCTCTGCTCCTTGTCGTCTCACTGGTCCACTGGCCTCCCTGACATTCACACACATGTACTCGGTCTTACTATGACTGAGTTTAATTCCTCTTCTTTCAAGTGCATACCTCCACTTCTCCAAGTTCTCTTCCACCTGTTTCCTGTTCTCACCACAGATTGCAATGTCATCTGCAAACCTCATCGTCCACGGGGATTGCTGCCTGACCTCATCTATTAGTCGGTCCATCACCAGAGCAAACAAGAAGAGGGTCAGAGCCTAAGTATAAAGGTGATTATAAGGCTGAGACCAGAACTCATCACTCCCTAAAACAAAACAATAAAAACAGAACTCATCGCTGCACCGTTGAATGCCACATGGTGATTCAGCTTGCAGCCCTTGTGTGACTCTGAAAAATTATATTTTAACCCTGTGCTATTTCTCTTCCCCTGTGATGGACTTGCAACATGTTCAGGGTGTACCATACCTGTTGCACAGTGAAAGCTGGATATGGGCACCAGTGACCTCTGTGACCTGAAAAGGAAGAAGCATGCAAAAAGATAATGAATGGGTGGATGGATGGATATTTATCTTTGTGTTCCCCAGACTCTCTGTGACGCCACATAAAATTTTGGAAACACTCCTCTCAGTCTCTCGGTCTCCTTGTGCCTTTTCATCTCAAGTCTGGATCCCACACCACCTGAGTTCCTTGTCGTGGAGTCTCCATTCTCTCAACATGAAAAAAAACCACACATCGGGGTATTTCTAACTCAGCCTTCCTTCTCATCCCCTAACTGGCACTCTCCTACTTGCTCACATACCTGGAAGACATTTTCTCTACCATGGATCTGGAATTCTCCCTTTCCTCTCACTGAGCCTGAAATATAATATTGCCACAGTATGAAAGACTCACACATTCTTGATAATAATCATTTATGAGATTCAAATACTTGTCATCCTCTGTCTCCTGCAGATCCTCCCTATCCCCGGATTGTGGCTTCTACCTGTAAATAAACCATTTACCTTTTTACCTTGTGTCCGTGAGGCTCTCTGGTCTCAGAACTCCAAACTCTGATTAGTTGTAAGTAAAAATAACACATCCACAATGTCAAATAGAAAATAAACTTACAGTTTCCATAAAACAAAAGTATTTCCACAGTGAGTTGAAACGATGAAGCTAAATATTCCATCTCCATATACTGCTTATCCATAGTCAGGTTACACAGGCAACAGGTCCAAGAGTGAAACTCAGACATCCCTCTCCACAGAGACACTTTCCAGCAGCTCCTGGGTGACTCCACTGCATTCCCAGGCTAACCAAGAAACACTATCCCTCCACCGAGTTCTGATTCAAAAGACAAAACTTTTATTTTACTGTTCTGTCTACGTTCTAACACTCACTGTGGTCACGAGGATTGAATCATGAACAAAAGAAAACGATACTGGATGCAAGAGCCAGAATGAGCTTCCTGTGTAGGGTGGTTGGGCTCGACCTCAGAGATAGGGTGAGGTGCTCTGTCATCCAGTGGGAGCTTGGAGTAGAGCTGCTGCTCCTCCCCAACAAAAGGAGCCAGTTGAGGTGGTTCGAGCATCTGATTAGGATGTCTCCTGGATACCTCCATTTTGAGGTTTTCCAGGCAAGTCCCATTCTGAAGATGCCCCAGGGCAGAACTGGAAGCCTAATATTTTTAGTCATAGTTTACCAATAATTAAAAGTTGTCTGAAAATAGGGCTGCAGCTTACATCTTTAGCCTTATCACACATAAGTTTATAGTAGATTTAGTAAACTGTTCTAATTGTCTTCATGGCATTAATCTGTTGGAGCAGTTCTGGTCCTTTTGTTTCTCTTTGCCTATTATATAAATAATACATAATAATAAAAAATGTTGGACTTAAATATTTGATTATTTTCTTTGTTAAGTTAAATATGATTTTTGAATAATTTTTCACACCGATTTGACTTCTATAAGCTCTCACAATTACCAGGAGTAGAAAACAAATATGTGGTAAGTTCACCAAAAAAAAAAGTCCTTCTAGAATATACAGCGTTTTGAGAAACTTCACTGATTAGCAAAAGCTGTCCTTTCAGTTTGGTAAAGTTTGTGCATTTTGCTAACAGATTTTATTAAGTTTGAGAATGGGAAAAAGAGCATTTTGGGTTCAGTAACTGTGGTTGGACATAATCTAATTAGTGGGATCAGTGCTTCAAAACAAAGAGCTGTTTGGAAAAAAAATGTTCACCTACATGGAACCTTAGAAAAGTGGACCAAATGTGAATTTGAATTCAAACAAGCCCCATTCCTAACTGCTAAACAGATGTCAACACAATACAGACGAGAAATGAGGGCATGGGGACTTTCTATGAAATGCAATACCCAACAATTATTCAAAATGATCATTAGAAAATACTGTAGCGTCACCAAAGTCACATTGGACCTTTTTGTCTCTGGCATTAAACTAATACTGTATTCCAGCTGTTACATTAGAACATGTTCGTGTGAACGATAATTGATACGATTTGTTTTTTTGGGTGTGACATGAAAGACATGTCTCAGAGCAGACTGCAGACATGCAGTAATAAATGGAAAACATTAGCAAATTGTTGCACATGGTTAACTAAATTTAGAGCGCAGTTTGGAAATTGGTGCATGTGGTTAACAAAACCTTTTTCAACTCCACTGCAATAAGGACTGGTACTGCACACTATTTCCTTCCCATGGAGCCTGAAGAGCAAACCTTTATTTATTTATTTTATTTGTTTTTTTTTTTAAGGCAAATTGACTAACAATATTATCATCCCAATTATAAGAGTTTTATCAAACCAACGAGTTGCAAGTTTGGGTAAAACCTAGTTATACTGTATGCAACTTGCCTCTGGAGTTTACTTTCTTGAGCTTGATCTAGAAACACAATTTCCACTTTTTAACAATTTGACTTTAACCTCTAAACATAAATAAAACAAATCCTCCTCCTCAATTGTTCTTTTCTTCGAGAGACCATATTACATTATTATACAAAACCTGATGGTGATTTATTGGCAGCTTGCATCCTTGTTGAATAATTGTTATGGTGCATGCATCATCAAGATACGTTTGGGCTCATAATACATGATATATTATGAATGTAAATCCAAACCAACAACTCAGTTTTTGTCATTATTGGGTACACAAATAGCTAGAAGAGATTAATCTGGCTCTTGCTCACCTAGCTTCAATTATTTGCAATTTGAAGCTAACTTTACTAAGAACTGAACTGAGTCACATTAACCTTTATTTAACCAGGCAAATCCCATTGAGATCACATATCTCTTTTGCAAGGGAGACCTGGACCTGAAGGCAGCCTAACATGCATGTTTTGGTCTGTGGGATGAAACCAGAGTACCTGGAGAAAACACACACAAGTGCGAGAAGAACATGTAAACTCCATACAGAAAGACCCCAGGTCCAACTGGGGATTGAACTCAGGACCTTCTTGCTGTGAGGCAACAGTGCTAACCACTGAGCTGTTGTGCTGCCAAATGCCACATGATAGTATTTTGGTCAGAAACAGCTACTTCATGTGCAGAAAAGCCAAACTGGTAAGTTTAGTGAACTTAAATTTGGTAAGAAAACTAAATTATTTTGCATGGATGATATTAGTAACAATTCACATAAATAAAATAAAATTAAAAAAAATTACTGAAGGTGTCTGAAATCATGCATATTCTGCCAACATGCTGAAGTTTACGTTTACATTTTATTGTGGATGCCGTCATGAATCTCACTGTATGTTTTCTAGAATCTGCTCAGGGTTATGGGAAATGCAAAACTACTAAACTGCTGTGGGCTGATGCCATTGATAAATTGTACATGTTTAATTAAAATCTGAATAATTATCAGTCATATGGTGCATGTGAAATTATGCAAATGCTTTTTGTAATTATTTGATGTTTCATCAGTTAACAATCACACCGCTGCAAAAAAACAAAAATTAAAAGCCTTGTATTCCTTGAAGGAATGCATATTACCCATTTTTCATTTTATGACAGAGTATTCTAAAATCCTCTCATGCTGGGTTTTGGTCACACCTTGAAACTATTGTATGCCAAGACTCATGAGTGACTGCAAAACATCACACTCAGAATATGAATTCATCAGCTACTGTCAAATGAAAATTTTGCTCAATGCTGAATGTATGGCTATTTTTTGTATGCTAAGATTGATTAGCAGCAACAGCCATCTTGAAATGGATACTCCAGTTGTCGATGAACATTGAATGATGACTTTCTAGAAGATTCATTAAAATTTGTTAAGCTCCTTCATGTAATATTTGGCTAACAGACAAACACATGCCCACACACATTATTGTCCGTCTTTTGATCATACATTTTTAATTTATGTTTACATCTATTATGTGCTATCTGTCCTTTTCTCCTTCAGCTTCTTACTTAAAAAGCTAAAATTCTGCGACTCTTATTTATAGATATGAATAAAAAAAACAGTACAGTATGTTTACCCATTTCCTCTTGGTGGTGGATATTTAAAGGCTTAGTTTAGGGTCTTTGAAAGACACACAGGGCTTCCAGAATTCTTCACGTTCACACGTTGCTTTTTGTGCACTTGACAAACCCATTCCAAACAAACTACACCCTCTTCCCTGCCCATTCGAGATAAATATAAAACCAGAAGGAGAAATTCATGCTTGAAGCAAATAACTAATCTCCCTCCTGCCTGTTTCACTCCTCTGTGTTTAATTGATAGAAATTGCACGCATCAAAGAAAACGCACACTGAGATTTAATGGGCATAAAATGGACATTAGCATTTTAAAGAGGCGGATTAACACATTAATCCGGGCAATTTTCATCCAGCACTTCCAATGAGATCGTCACAGCACGCAGGCTCCTAATGGGGCTTAACTGGCTTTCAGCTTCAACGCTGCTTTCAGGGATAACACCAAAACTTTTAGTTTTTGGAAATCATCGGAACTGAAGGGGCTTAATTCATGTGATGGCTTTTTTTTCAGAAGTGAGTTTGTGCTTTCCAAGTCCGCATGATACATTATGCAAGTTGCAACAGTGGCAAGGGTGCACTCTAAAGTCGAGTGTTCCAGATGGGAAGGCTACCAGTGCCTACAGACAAATAATCAAAGGAGCTGTTGTTGGATGAACATCACTGAGTTGACTTTTCATTCACGCTGAACATATGTGGTTTTGGTCAGAGGTTTACACTAAATTGCTGTACATACAATAGAACCAGATATAATGTGCCAAAATATGGTCTTACTTTACGATCAAAGACCATTTCAATGCGCTCGCTGTCCAGCCACATGAAACTCATTTGGGCTCATTTTCTGCGACGCGCAGCCACAGATGTGCATTGGTTGAAGATTTCCAACGTATGGAAATGTTCCAGTGTACGTTTCCAGTTTTCAGTGTGCGACTTCGGAGACAAACAAGATGCTCCGCGCTGCTGTACACTGTTCTGACAGAAAACGACAGAGCTCAAGGAAGGAAGTGGCTGCCGTTTGGTCCCTGAAGTGCATCAGCTGAGTGTCGTGTACATGAGACAAAGTCGCAAGCAGCGTTGAATTCACATGTCCAGGTTCGTCTGTTCACACACAGAAAACACATTGTACCAAACAAAAGCCATCATCAGCGACACTAACCCTCAGTCGTGGTGTTTAAGTCAACAAGGAGCTTGATCCATTGCGTCCCCCTAGAATGGTGCACACTTTCATTCAGCCCCTGTATCCCTGCTGTTCCCCTTTTGTTTGAGTCATCTACACCAGAGTTTATGCACACACAAACATGTAAGGCTGCTGTACTTCTATGCAAAGCAAATGTAATATAGGTCATCAAACAGAGTCCACGGGGAGAGTGTTGATGTTTTGGAGCAGTGAGGAAGCCTCCAGAGCAATGCTCTGGAGGAAGGAGCTGGGAAGAAAAAGGAATACAACGAATAAACAAAGGCTCCTTTGACAAACTGTTAAAACGTAGAGCGCATCTGTTTTGGGTGTTGTCACTGGTGGATAGAGGTAGGGGAATGCAAAAACAGTGTTTTCTCTCATTTCCATTTCACCTGTCTCGAGCTCTCTGGTGAATAGTTTATGCTTCTATCCACCTTTCCTGTACTTTCCGTCCCATTATCGCTCCAACATGAGATAGCACTCAAGACAATGTTGGAATTTTTGATAACATGGATTGTGAAAATGAAACACTGTTCTGAATTAATAAACAACACGGT
The DNA here is from genome assembly GCA_031762415.1 of Simpsonichthys santanae. Taxonomy (NCBI): domain Eukaryota; kingdom Metazoa; phylum Chordata; class Actinopteri; order Cyprinodontiformes; family Rivulidae; genus Simpsonichthys; species Simpsonichthys santanae. The sequence continues at coordinate 20,661,573 of JARVLU010000599.1, read as the reverse complement.
CTGGAGCTTTTAGACTGGGACTTTCACATTTTTGCCTTGAGATGTATTATTAGTAATAATACTTTTTTTCACTCTCTGCCTTTTGTCAGTCATCATCCGAGCAGTATTAGAAAATGCTCTCAGGCTCCTGCACAGAGAGCACACCCTGCCACAGTGCTGTGATTTTACCAACTCCAGAACTTACAACATGAATGACATCTGAAAAGATGGGCTACACTCAAGGCATGTTACACCATTTTCTCAGCTATGTTTGACTGAAAGCCTCCCAGTGCTGTGCTGTACGTATCACAGCCAACTTCTGGCCTAGATTGGGAGCTGAGTAGATCCACCTTTAATGCAGTGGGCAATGGTAGAGTACAAAAAAAAAGTTTATGGTGGTTTTATAAAGTGCCTTTCTTTCAAAGATAGCATCACGCCTCTATGGTAAATACAGTAATTCAATCATCCTTTCATTTTCAACACATGTTCAGCAGATAAAGAAAAAGAGAGCCGCCTGCTTGAGTGATAAAGTTCACATTCCTGTGGCAACTGCTCAGTCATGGTCGGCGGTTTCTTACTTTGACAGAAATATAAAGAAACACAGTATTCTGATCTAAATAGTTCCCAAAAATGAACCTAATGTTTCTTATGGTAAGTTCTTATTGACTCCTACTGATGTCTGAATTCCAATAATCGCCCTCCGCAAAAATGCAAAAGCAGATGATGTTTTACTCCTGTGATTGTGTATGTGTACTGAATATGTGTATTCATGTGTCTTTCTGTTGCCAAAGTATCTCATGAACCACCGGGTGAAGTTTAATGAAACTTACAGAGAAAGTAGTCACTGGTTATACAAAGTGTATCTAAAACTGATTAACCTTTGGATTCAACTTGATTTAAAATGGCTGCTTCAGCCAAGTGGCTGTAAATCAGTCAATTCTACAAATATTGTGCTAACATTTATTGTTATTGACTTTTGTGTCATTCACTTAACATTTGGAGTCAATCCAAATCAAGATGGCTGTTACTGAAAACCAACTTTAGTAATTCCAAAAATGGCTATACGGTAACTCAGGAGGCCGAGATGGTGTAGGGGAAGAGCAGCTGACTTGGGACCCGAAGATCCTGGGTTCGATCCACGGTCATTGCACATCTCGTGGTGTCCCTGAGCAGGACACCTCATCCCCAAAATGCCCCCCGGGAGCTATCAATACCCACTCACTGCACCACCTGGTGGTGGATGTGTTAAATGCAGAGACTAATTTCACCATTGTATGGAAACATGACATTGTGTGACATTATTATCATAACTCCATACACAGTGGTGTAGTCTACGCGATATGCAGTTGTATGGAGTATACCCACTATAAGCTTAAGAATTCCAGTATACCCACTAAAGTGCCCAATTATACATGACATATCATTAGGCACATGTCATTGATATGTTAAATGGCTGTTAAACACTTCCATAACAATCTATTTATATGCAGCACTTGTTTATTACATTCGATTATTTACCAAATTATTGTCTAATTCTGTACTTACTTCTGAACATACGTATTTTGCTTTGATACCATTTTATAAAATCTATAACATGTTTTAATATAAAGTCAACTGTTGTACAAAATTTGTTGTACAACCATTAAAACATAAGCATCAGAGAAATGTGGCAATGTTCAATATGCTTAAAAATCAAAATAAATTGACGATTACATTGTGCTAACTGGTGTACATTGGTTTCTAAGCACATTATACCTACTAAAATGTAGATTACACCACTGGTTTTCATTCAACCTTTATTTAGGCAGGTTAATCTCATTGAGCCTCGAGGACTCATTTACAAGAGAGACCTGGAAGAGAGACCTGGCTTGACAGATATTGAGCTAAACCGTGATGCGGTATTAGCGAGATTCATTGTCGTTCCTTGAATTTCAAGTTTTGATTTCTCACAATAAGATTGTCTTAGTCTAAAACTCTGGCAGGTGATATGGATTTCATCAAGGAATGCTGGGCCATGTTTATTCAAGAGCGAAAGGTTCAAACACCATCAAAGATCTGTTCTTCCAGTCCTATGAGAATATTTACGCTTACCATATCTAGCAGCTCAGCCTGAATCCTGTTAGCTGCTTGAGAGAAAGCCAAGGCACTTGGACGTAAAGGACAGAAATTTATGGCGCTTCGCTTGTCTTTTCACTCTCCACTGCCAGCCTCTTTTGAGAGACACAGAAAGTCACTAAGCTCAGATATTGCTGAACCTCACGATAAGGATCAGCTCGAGTCAGACAGACGTCAGGCCGAGAAGAGTCCAATTTTATGTAGGGGCTTTCAAAGAAGCATAACATCTGTAATTGAATATAGTGTACCCAGATAACGTGATCAAAGCAAGGAGGCTGCGGAGTTAATGAAAATAAATACAGCTAAAAGTGCTTTTCGGTTAGCTGCCAGAAAGTTTTAAACATACCATCGTGTTTCATCCCTAATGCTGAGACTCGTTTCTTCATAGGTATCATAATTAGGGGTTTCCTCCGTTTCCAAAATAAAAATATAAATAAATAGGTGACAGTAACAAGCCTGCAAACAGGACAGATCTCGATTAGTACAGTCCGCTCTGTTTTGGTGTGTATGCATGCACGTGTGCGTGGAACAGATCCATCCACTCCTGATGCAGCTCCCAGCAGTCGACAGCTCTGCCAACGTTGTCATTTTCTGGCAGCCAGATTACTCTTGGGGTGGCATTTTCACAGTTGTCAAGTGAGGATTTAATGGCCAATTATCCTCAGATAAATATATCTCTGCTGAGGAGAGGGAGACATCGCGGGAGTGGGAGACTATCGCTTCTAATTGAGGGCTAAAGAAAGAGGAAACGTGTCTGGTCAAAGCCTCCCGAGACGGGCCGACTTCCTGTTTCCCTGCGCTGCCACTTCATCATCACCGGAGGAGCCAGTTGGATCTCTTAAAATAAAAATCTGCTGTACTGAAATATCATGTGCTGCACTTAGGGCTTAAAGTACACTGTCGTCGTTAAACAGGGTGTTGCCATGCTCACTTTGACCAGAGCCATGCTGTCGATTGCTTTTTTTCTTTTAGCTTTTTCTTCTTCTTTTTTTTTTTCAAACTGGTATTCATGACAGGAAAAGAAATTTCTCGCTGAGGAGACTGTTTACACCACTAGAATGAGTGAATTGTAGGAGTGATGGGAACGAAAACACATCAAATTTAGCACTCTGCTGCTGGGCGACTCAGGTGAAAAATAGAAGACGGGGACTTTTCAATATTATCCTAGTGGGTGTTTTATTCATTTATATGGTAATGGGCATTAAAATGTCTTAAATTATAACTTAATTCACTCATGTTCTTAGTTACGGTGCAAAGTGACCAAAAATAGCTCATAAAACTGTGACTCTCTTAATCACCTTTTCTTAGATGTACAAGAATTTGTCAAAGTTATTATTTTTAATTATAAAGTAGCATAAACAGGCTGGTTTCTGCATTGCATAGACATGCACATCTCTATTGCTGGCAGGTTAGCCTTCCGTAGTTGTCGATGAATATTGCGGCTAACAGGGTAAACGACCTGCGCCGGCGTCACCTCAGGTTAATGACAGAGACAGTCTCAATGGCTGGACTGCTGCAGAAGATTTAATGCTTCCCTTTGGCACCAGGTCGTGCTGATAATGATGCTGGGTGGCATGGAGCGTGTCCCCTCTGACATCAGCAATCACTTAAACTCCTGCAATAGTGAGCAAGTTGATACATACACACTCACACAAGTAAGCAGCTACATGAGAGCAGATATTCTGTCCACATGATGCTCCACCTAATCTATTGTCATCCTCAATTTAATGTTTTTTTTTTTCCAGGTAGGCAGTAATACACATAGCAGCATGACAAGTTAGTAAATCCCAGAAAAAACAGTGATTTTGCTAACCTGAACAGGATTTGTTTTGAATGACGGCTGGCTATTTTTAACGTCACACACTAATTGATGGTTTCATCAGCTGAATGTTTCAATAACAAGCCAACTACATAATGTATTAGAGCTGACACATGGACAACAATAAGAAAAATAATAATGAGCACCATCAGATATACTGTAGATGTACTGTCTCTTTTGCAAAAGGTTTAAATAATTGTCCGTGTAACTATTTTAATGCCTCTTTGAGTTAGCATACCAACTTGCTAACCGGCTAATGATACGATATACGCAGCACCTTGTGCTACAACATGTCACACTCTGAGCATGTCAAACCATGACCTGAGACACATTTTATGCATGTAGCTCATTATTTTCAGATTGTAACATGCAATTTAGTGTCTAATAAAACTCTTATAACTGGAGAAATTCCAGCTCTCTAAGTGCACATGAACTTTGAGTTGTAATAAGCCACTTTTTCTGTCAGTAATTGGACAAGATTTAGTTTAGGTGGAGACCAACAACCATCAGGAATAATATTTTGATCTCTTGATGGCATACCCATTATGCAGTTAGAAAGCTTGGCTTATTTGTCAAAAAGAATGAGAGGATACTTCCATGAGAAGATAAGCCTTATGTCTATTGTCTAGCTAAGTCCTCTCGTGGTGACATGTTTACTTCTTAAAAATGAAACACAAAATCCTCACTCTAATATGCAGTAGGTGTGATGGCTCTGCTCTTCCTGCCAACAGGTGTAAAGTAACCTCAGTGTAGCTGATCAGAATTCACCGGAACATTTCCTCTCTCCGTCACTGCATTGCTCAAAAATTCCCGCATTTGCAATGTAAGTTGAGCCAATTGCTGGATTCACTCCGTTTCCTCCTCCTTCCTGCCTCCGCTCTTTATTTTTGCATTATCTTCATTGACACTGTAATGATTGGTGTGATTATGCATGCAGACGGGGCTGTGAACGGGTGTGTTGACACGGTGTTGACAGGCTGGCGCGGTCGCATCTCTCCCACTGTCTCAGGTGGGAGCTCTGGTTATGCACAGTCTTCATTTAGATTCGATTACAGTGATGCACGCCTTATGGGTGTCACTTCCCTTCCGCTTCACAATTTAGGGAGATAGAATGGGCAGTAATTGTGCTACCTGGGTGCAGAAGCCCTGGTGGCAAATCAAGCAGGGGGGGGGTGCAGTGGCACACTGTCTGGCTGCCTTTCCCCAGCTCATTTACTTGCCTCCAGTTGTCAATGTGGGAATATCACTGTGTGCAAATTAGCTGCCTGGGCCTTCAAGAAGTCACACAGCCTCTTCCCGCCCATTCTGCTCGAGTGATGCCCGTTATGTCCAATTACACACCTGGTAGCTCTGATTAGCTCGTATAACTAGCAGCTCCATCACGAGCGCCAACGTACGTGCACGCACAGGGTCCACATCTGCACACAGAAACCAGCCCACGCACAAGAGATATACAAATATACTCACATCTACTTCATTACCCGCAATACTGTTTCTTGCAAATGTGGCACGGCGTCTCCACTGGGTTTTCATTTTCTTTAAGCTTCCTAGGGGGCTTTATGCTCTGCAGTAATAAGCTGAAAAAATATATCAGTTAATAAGGGAAGAACTATGTATACCACAAAATTTACATCACTTTAATTCTGCATCGCCTCTTATTAAAGGCAAGAGAGGTGAGCACAGATATCACTCATACAAACACTACTATTATGTGAAACATGCCACAGTGACACATATTCCCAAAGTAAAGGAGCGTGTTGCTAAAAGTAAGATCACAGTCTCTTCTTTAGTCAATAGAACTTTTTTTGTTCTCTTACCAGATCCAAGCCCTTTGAGTATTGCATATTGCAAATGGCCTCAGCAGTGCAGTTATGCGGAAAAGAATAGACAAGCATGATGGTTTTGGTTGGTTAAAATAGAAATTTCAGACCTGCACCACTTACTTTTGTACAGTTGTTGTTATTTTAGTTAGTGGATATTTGTGGCATGTTTCTTGACATGGCCTGACCAAACAAAAGTGGCACATTGCTCAAGCTTGGGCCACATGTGAGCTGCATATTGTGGCAACAAGTTTATGGCTCTGACCACCCGCACTCCTAAACTTTAGGGGAAAACAAAAGGAGGCAAAAAGTTCAAAGTGGTGATTGTTTTGCGTGTAGTCACGGTGGCCTGCTATGGATTCTTTTATCGTATCTCTTGGTGATGCCACAGTGCCCCGAGGGGGTGATGTCATGGAAAGGTCAATGTCAAATATAAAAGAGGGAGCTGCGGCTGCCAAGATCTTGTGGGAAGAAACAAATTTAACCAGAAGTGTTCTGTGATTGGAGGCATGAAAGCAGCATGTGGTAAATTTGCCTAAAAAGTGCCTCCACATCAAACCAGTGCGCTGCGAGCCAACTGCAGGCCCCAAGGTCTGAGGATGTAGATATTCAACCACATGCTTCCGTTTACGTCGCTGTCACTCTTTGTCTCTTCTCTCAGACTCTCTGGAACACAGTCAAAATGGACGAAAAGCTCTGTGAACAAAGGCAGAGCTGGTATCCTCAGTACAACGCTTACTGCTCAGAGCAGCTGTGGAAATGTCAAACAGGGCTGAGATGAGAGAAGTGTTGTGAGTGGGATGAAACTGCTGACACCTCATTTCCTTTCATTCCCAGTTCTGAAGCTACTTTTGTCGCAGAATGTTTTATATTCATGCAGGCCCTATCTCTCGTCACTCGTGCTTTCCGTCCGACATCAACCGTGGAAACACAACACATGCCATCACGCAAACGGCTCCTTGTGAGCCATTTGTTCTGCCTTGGAAGCGTGCTCTTTGTTTGAACCCACACCGTCTGGATCTCTCCAAATTTACTTTTTAGAGGGAGTTCAGAGGGAGGCACTGTTACTCGGGATGGCTGAAGGTTTTCTTCTGCGTGAGTGTGTTGTGATTTCCGTCTTCGCTATCGCTATTCTTTTCTTCCTGGAACGTAAATCTCATGTTTTAAAGATTCCTTTAATGGGAATCAAAGTCTAAATATTTCAATACTGCTATTTTATTATTCAGTAGACTCACAGGCATTTCCAGCCATCTGACTGTAAGAAATCCATGTGCCTCACGTCTTAGCGATGCAGGTACACGGCTTCAGCTGGCAATATTACAAGGATTAGCATGGCATATGAAATATTTAGTGGATTTCTTCTCACTACCCTCTAAAACCTAATAAATCAAATGACTGCCAAATGTCATTAAAGTGATGGACTTTGACTGAGTAACCCTTTTCATATTCAAATTTGGGGTGGAAGAAATGAAAGAGCAGAAAGGTTACTTGGTTTAACTGACAACCCCCAGTGCCCCTACACTGGTGGTTGAAGACTTGGTGAAGGGCAGATGGAAAGGAGTAGTGAGGCACAGTGACAGAGAAGGTATTGTCTGATGTGCCAGTTGGGCATTGGTCTCATGTTGGCACAAGTCAGACCTACGGTTTTAATTATTCTACAAGTTGTTACCCCTTCTTCTTAGCATTTTTTTTTTTTTTGCCCACTATGTCACCTCACACTAGACCATAGACAAGGGCTAGTGGGACAAACCAGCTGTCTCTGTCACCAACCGTCACCAGCATTGTCTGTCCTCCCTTACAGGCTGAACAGATGATGGACATTTGAATGGCAGCCCCCATTCCGCCTCCTTACCCCACATCTTCCACAAATCAGGCCTACAGAGGAATCATCGATATTCATCCCTTTGCCCATCTCCAGCCTCCCCTTTCTGTGTTTTGACTCATTCACATGTAAACTCAAAGATAAAACATATGGTGCTAATTTGCAACAAACCAACAGTGACCCGTTGTGACTTTCTAAGGATGTTCTTAGTGAGAGTTACGAGACACCCAGCACCTGCCTACGTTTGAAGCTTGGCCTTATTCATTAACAATGTGTGTTAGCAAAGAGTATCAACAAAGGCGCAGCGGGCCTGTAATTTGCATTCCTCCTACAAGGTGACATAATGATGTAAATTATCAAAGAAAGCTGATTTTGTGTATGATGCTGAGGTTGTTGTAATGCCACTGGTGTTGGTCTCTTGAGACTGTATGAAAAGAGAATTATAATAGATACATGAGGCTCTGTTTGTTACTTTAACTCCAAAGGGAAATCAGCTTCCGTATCAGTGGGAACTCAGTGAGTGGCAGCTGTCCTCATGTCAAAAACCTCAACAGGAACAACATCACTGATCTAAGAGGGATGCAGTGAGCCAAACAAACTTTGATTTCACTTCACTTACATCATTAGAGCCACTCGTAAGGTCACCCGCATAAGGAGTCAGCTTGAGGAACGTCATGAAAAACATTGTTGGAATAAAAGGAAACACAGTTGACAAAGTTAATATCCATTATACATCAAATTGATAATGTTCATTTTGAATAAGTCAAAGGTGTGAAATATTCATGTGGAGCTGTTCAAAAGTTTTTTTTTTTTTTTTTAAGTTCCTTTTCTCTCCTCCTTCTTCTCTTCATGTTGACTTGACTTTCTTCTCCATTAATTATCATGCCCAGGAGGTTTTTCAGGGAGAGGAGCAGCCATCAGGCTGAATCATCTTGACAAGGCGGCATGGCCCAATTACACCAGTGCTCCGCTGGGCTTTGATGTGGCGGAAAAGAAGAGAGATAGGGGCAAATTGTGCAGCCATATTATGGTAATGATCTGATTTAATCCTGCCACTAAACTTTATGTAGCTTGTTTAAAGAAGATGCTAACGCTAATTACAGAGGTGCGCAGAGGTGCAGGGTGGGATCGAGTGGGGAGGACTCAACTGAGGTGGGGGCTCGTGGCTGTGATTGCTGATGGTGGGAGCTTCAAGTCTACAAAGAGCAGCTCATAAATGTTGTAAATGAAAATGAGACAAAGTGGACTTATTTCTGTTTAATTATAGATCCAGCACAGGTGAAAAGGTCAGGGGTACAAGAGGGCATGTGTGCAAGCTCAGAACCTGTTGGGCAACCGTTGTTAATTAACTCATCTGACGATGGGGGATAGTAGGGGTTTAGGAAAATGGAAACGAGACAGAGACATGAGAAGAGGGAGACATGGGGGGGGGGGGGGTGTTACAAGGCACGCACGATAATATCAGCCTGTAATTAACTTGTCACTTCAATTACAGCCCCTTAGATTGGAATTGTCTTGGGTTATGGCGCCAGGCCCTGTCTGTATGGTTAATTAGTCTGACGAGTAGCCACCACGCTCCTCTCCGCTCTCCACGCCGTCACGCCTGCAGCAACTTGCTTTATTGTTCCTGGTGATTGACTAGTACAGAGCGCAGAGTGTATCAAACTCTGAGGAAAGAGCACAGCTGATCGGCAGTCAGAGGTACACCGGTTCCTTACTGTCCTCTATTATATTTTAATGGCTGTCATGACTTTAAACTCTTTGCCCCCTTTTCCTTATCATTTATTGATGTCTTTTGACTCAGAATGTGCTCGAAAAAAAATCTCAAGTTGATATTATCTTCAAACAGGACCAGGCAGATGAATGGCAACTCTCCTGGTGGCTGGATAAATCTGAAAGCAAGTTCAGTTAAAAAAAAAAGAGACAGGCTTGTCAGTCTTGATGTGAACCCACCTGTGAACAGCTTATAAATCTTAGATTGGTTCTAAATTTTGTAAAAAAGGAAAATAAGAAAGTGGGGAAATTGAAAAAAAAAGCCAAAGTAGCACAATTGTACCGGTACTCCAAGGCTCTCATTGTCTGTTTCTTGTCTTGTAGACGACAACTCATAGGTGCCAGTAGAGATTTGGAAGTGAGCCTAAATATCATTTTGACAAACTGCAGACTAAAGAGCAGACGCAAAGCTTTCTTGTTAGAATAGGCTCTTTGATAGTGCCTCTTGTATTCCTTAAGAAAAACATGTACAAATCAATAAGCAGAAGAAAAAGCAAAACTAATTATCTGTTTGCATTATGCTCAGAAGGTGATCAAAGATATTTAGCATTTTTAGAGAGTATTCACACTTTTTTTATTGCCAACAAAGAGCTATAAATATAGAATAAAAAGCTAGTTGCAGAGACCGGTTTGGTTTGTCCTCTGTGTTACCTCATTCTCTCTAACATGAGGATATCTCCTGGGATGTTCAGGGCCTCTTTGTAAAGATTCATCATTTACACAGACAGTTGTGTGCCTACGATCACAGCCCGTGGTGTAACTATTTGAAATCCTACTGTTATATAGAACTTGTACTTGTGAAGAACTTCTGAAGATGTGTCAGGCGTTCTGACACAGGTATCATTTGCATTGGGCCGAGGTGGATTGGTGTGTCGTCTCAGAGTCTCAGAGGAAACTTTGACGGATCTTGTTCTACTAGTTACTAAATGTATTCATTGATTCCCGGAAACAAATCTAAATGTTCAAAGAGGGAGCTGCTGAAATATTTAAATTCAGCTGCTGAGCCTAACAGAACATCAGGGCAGCAGTTCTACCACAGGAATATTTATTACTGCGACAATACTAATAGAGTAGTCCCTCACCTATCGTGGGGTTACGTTCCAGACACCCACACGATAGGTGAAAATCTGCAAAGTAGGGACGTTGTATTTATTTTCATGTTCATATATGTTTTAAGGCTTTATAAACCCTTTCCAAACTCTTGCAATGATCTTAATGTTCTAAACTGAGAGCAGACAGACTGATGCTACAGTTACTGAACCAATGAGCGCCTGAGGGCGGAATGGCCATCGGAAACACCGGGACACTTCCCAGTTCGGGAAATGGCTCAGTTCAGGTTGCGCTTGATTATTTTCAATAAACAGTCCATACCACTCACTCTGGTATCCGCCTCACTGAAGCTCCTACAGCAGAGATGGGGAAAGACAAACCCCACCCCCTGCCCCTCCTTTTTCTTTCTGAGGCTGCCTGTCACAGGTTGTGTGCCCACCTGTTGTGTTTCTTTGCTCTGCTGTGACATACATCCTCAGAAAGAGAAAGAAGGGTCCCCTTGGCGATCACTGAGCGGGCCAGGCCACCAGGAAACAATGTGAACAATCTTACATTGAAAACCTGCAAGAGTGAGTATGCAAAAGTTGAACCGCAAAGTATCAAGGGACTACTGTAAGCTGTTTAACTGTTTTAGCCAGTTTGTGCCCAGCTTCTCATACTTAAGTAACATAAAGGTCAGGTTAGTAGGACTCCATTTGCTAAGAAGCCCATCCCCATCACATAATTTAAGCATCGTCCTCGAGGCTCAATGAGACTTACCTGTATAAATAAAGGTTGAATGAATCTCAGTGGAGAACTTTGTTTTGACTTTGACACACAAGGCAGAGGTCCCATTCTGACTGGCTGCCTGCCTGTAGGTAAGATACTGGCTGCACAACCCCTACACAAAACCCCACTTCAAAAAAATCCAAACCATCCCTTTAAGTTGCATGATTAAAATCACTGCTAAAGGGAAAAAAGTAACTTTTAAACTCAAACAGATGGAGTATTTTACGAAGTACCATGCTTCGTTAGTTTGAATTCTCAACAAGAGATTTAGAGATTGATGAACTGAATGTCCCAGCAGAGTTACTGGTAATAAGAAATAGCAGTTACACCCTTGCACAAACACATTGTTTTTCTGTGAGCATCAGCCATCAGAATACAGTATGTCACAGGGTTGAGGTTTTGTTATCCCAGTCACTGAAAGTGTCTTGGCTATGAGGGGCATGGCTGGTGGTTGCATAAAGCTATGATGAGGCTTTTCGTTTCACCTTGTTCCTCGAGTGTGTATCTGTCAGCTTGTGGCCTTCAGAACTCAAGCCCAGAAGGCCTTCTGGGACACATTCATTCTGTCATTACTGGACAGTATACATGTTGCGGTTTACATGACCAAAATCACACCAAAAATGTGCTGCTTCTTCCTGTTTTAGACCGACCGAAACCACATTTGTATGCATTCTTTTCTGAAAGTGAAATGATTCACTGACATATCAATCAAATCTGGCAACGGAAAGTAAAAACAGAAGAAAAAAAAAAAACTGATTTTTTTTCAGACGCAAGAAAATATTTAATGTGTCTTTCTTTTGTCTGCCTTGGTGTGCTCTCCTTTTCAGGAACTGATTGTTCTTTTCTTTCAAATGTTCTTTCCCCTCCCTCAAAAGAAAGCACAGCCCATTAGTGAAAGAGTGATAATTATCAGAGCGGTCTGGTTCTAATATTGTGACAGTCATACAGTCATCCATATGAAATAAACCTCACCAGAATTACACCAGCAGTAGGGAATGCACACCTCATGAATAAGTTGGCATGTGAAACCAATAGAGCTGAATTCAAATGAGCTCTGTTATCAACCTCCTCCATGGTGACTTGCCAATGGCTGGACTGCTAGCATGGCCGTCATCCAGTAACACAAACGCTTTGATCATTATTTTACATTACGTTAGCAGGGTTATGGGCCTAGCCGGGTTTGTACTATTTTTTTTTTTTCATTTTGCTACTTGTTTACATGTTACGGATGAGTTGTTTTCCTTTTTGTGGCTGTCATAATAATAATTGTCAACTAGATTACGACATTTGGGAAATGCCTCCAAAATGGGTTGACCACATAGTTTTGGAAGATTAAAATTCTAAAAAGGGGTTTGGTTGATTGGCAAAATTAATCCAATGTGTTATGAAATGCCAAGTAAATCAACGACAAGTAAAATGAACAGATTTAAAGTTGTAGTCTTTTCACATGGGTGGATCAAAAAAAAAAAAAAAAATAGTTCATGTATTTTAGTGTGGCCATAAAATTGTCCCTTCTGTTCCAGACATGCTGAAAGATGTAGACTAGATCAGTCCTTTGTGTTTTATTTTTATTTTTCTTATAACACAGTGTGGATATGTGCCAGATGTGCATACACAAAGACAAAGTCATAGGCATTATGATAAATTGGCCAGCACTATCCGCTCTTTATCATTTCAAATAAGACTTTTAAAGCTTTACATGTTGTTTTATATAGACATGCGGTGACCAGTTTTCTTGTAAAAAGAACAAAGTTTCTTCATATATTTTTTTTATATTATGGAAAACTTCAAGCACATATTCACATAGTCATATTAAGTTTTCCTCTATAAAAGTTTTCTGATTCTTTCATGATTTTTATGCATTTTTACTTACAATTTGTGTCAGAGTCAAAGTGCACAATAGCAAAATTATTATTTTTTGGTATGATAACAGAAACAAGTAAAAAAAAAAAAAAAAAAAACACAAAATGAGCACAGGGAAGCTGAGAGTTGCTGAGAAGTGAGGAAGTTGCATGGGGGACCCAAAACTCAGCATTTATGTGGCACTGGCAGCACTGACCCCCACAATAACTACATCTCCAGCTCAGATATGAGCTCATATGATGGAGATTAATAATACTGCATGGCTGAATTCCTGATAAAGCTGCTCTCATATAATTTTTTTTCAATTTGTTGTCAGAAAGCAATAAATAAATAAATAAATAAATAAATAAAAAAGGCCTTCCGCTATGATACAGTGGCCTATGAAGCCTAAATTTAAACTGTGGTCATTTTCAAAGCAATGTGTTATTGTTTGATTTAAAAAAAATACTTATCTTGATATTATTTAAGCTCAACATCATTGACAAAACCTTAACCCATTCAGAATAAAGACAAAGTCTGTGCTGTCATTTTGACTATACACATGTGATGGTCAGGAGAAAAAAAATATCTAAACTTAACTGCTGTGGTCACCATGTTTTCTTTAACAGACTGCTTGGTCTAGACGTGCTCCACTATGGCTGCCCCTGAAAGCTTTGCCTTATTCAAAGTCCCCAAAAAGAGACATAACAGAGTCAAATCACATTTTCATCACATCTATTACCATTTGAGCTAGAAACAATTAAAGGTATTTTATTTTCTAAGTGTTTCTGTTCCTCTGTGTTTCTCTTCATTGTGTTAGCTCCTGTCACACCTGTCTTCACTTCTAATCACCCCCAGGTGTTGTCATCATGTCTTGTCAGTGTCTGTCTTTCCATTCCTCCTGTGTCCAGACATTATCCTTCCAAGGCCTCATGTTCATGTGTCTGCTCCATTTGTCATCTCCGCAAACACTTCAGCACTCTGTTTGCGTTATTGTAAAAATACAATTATTATTATTTTTACGCCCGAGTGCTCCTGCCTCGTACCTGCACGTGAGTTCAACCCTTAAACAATAGAACATGTCAGGTGGTGCAGCTGGTAGAGCTGTTGCCTCTCAGTGAGAAAGTCACCGGTTCAAATCCCAGACCGGGGGACCTTTCTGGGTGGAGTTTGCATGTTCTCTCAGTGCATGTGTGGGTTTTCTCCCGGTAGGCTGCGTTCCTCCCAAAAAGCATGCATGTTTGGCTGATTGGTAAATCGTCCCTAGGTGTGAGTGAGAGAGTGAATGGTTGTTTGT
>JARVLU010000599.1:20621537-20635896 GCA_031762415.1 Simpsonichthys santanae | reverse complement strand
ATATACAGTATATATTTATATATAATTTTTCTGAGTTGAAAGACCCAAAGCAAAGCGACTCACGGCGTGCTTGTGCTGCTGACAACCACAAGCAGCGTACATGCAAACTGGCACCATTTAATGAGTCACACAATTGCTTCAAAGCAAAAATTACATCCATTTAAACCTGTCTCACACATCAACCAAAGAGGTTTCAGGGGGAGAAAAAAAAAAGTGGGCGGGGGTGGGGGTACCTTCAATTTACAGCTGAATAAAACCACAAAGACAAAAGTGGGCCATGTGCAAGTTATTACGTGTACACTCGATTCTCGATGATGAGAGCAGCATGTATAACAGGAGCGGCGGAATGGTCTCTGTCTGGCATATTTGTATGATACTAGACTTTGAAATGGAAAAATCAAAGCATGGGCCTTTTGAGAACAAAATGTGAACTTTCGCTGGTGTCGTTTTGTGACCGGGCATGGTAAATGATCACTTCAGCTGTTGGTTCGGGCCATCAAAGGCTGTGCGCTCCATTACTTGAGTGCAGGTGATCACAGGAAAGTCAGGAGACATGCATGGGGAATAAAAGCAGGCTGGGGTAAAGTTCAATCTAAGCTGCTGACAAGAGTACAAAGAGGGCAGATTGTTTTAGCATGTAAAACCTGCACTCATATAAGTGAATATAAGACCATAAAGTCTTAATGCAGCATGTGGGAGTTGTAGAAAAAGTTGGTCTATAGTTAGAGATAGGGAGGGCCACCATGTCCTCCCAGCTGCCCACAGCTGCGTGGGCTGTTGAAACACTGACAAAGGCGCCCCTCCACCAGCGCTGGATTCATCTGATGTGCTTGTCGGAGACAGAGTACAGAAATATACATCCATGGTACTGACAATTGCCAACATACCTGGCTGTGTGAGAGGCGACAGGCCTTGTAGCTTGCGTCTAAGACATGTCCCAGAAACAGATGTGTTATGTGGATTTCTATTATTACCTACAGCACAGCTAATGCATGACAAGACCGGCTTGTACAGATAATCCAACTGAGGTTAACACTTATTTGGCACTATAATATCATCGCAAGTATTTAAAAGAAACGGCGGATTAAAGGTGAAAGAAAAAACACTAAGTGTCATGTGCAGTTACAGTCATGCTAGCTGCTCTTTCATGTTCTCAACAAAGCTGTTTAAAATGAGTATGTGGCTTTTTTTTGTACTAAGGAAACAGGCTAATAAATGTCTATGCTTTTGATAAAACTTCTGATTTCCGGAGTCTTGCCACGCTCTCATGTCTTGCAGCTGGGCAAGTGGGTTGACTTTAAGGCTAGAGCTGGACCTTAATGTCTTCCATCAGTGTGGTGAGCAGCACAGCCTCCACTTCAACGGAGATGAAGAAAGTGAGCTGAAGGAAGTCACACCTGGCTCCCCGGAGACCCACCGAGGCCCCTGCCATGCTAAAGTGGACCGTGCGGCGTTCAGGCGCACCTTGAAGGACGCTGAAGCCGTAACGAGCAGGTGAGCGGATGATCTGAGGCGACGGGCGCTTTCTGATGACATTTAAACATTGACACGAGAGGAGGGGCGAGATGGGTGCAAGCGCGTGTGGGTGTTTCGAGTGTGTGTCGACTTGCAGGGTTAAACCAGGTAACCTGTCACCAGTAAATCTTATTGTCCTTACCATGTGCTTTACAGACAGCCCATCCTTCTCTGGCAGCTCTCGTAAAAGTATTAGCCACAAGAAGAGAAACCCGGCCCACGCATTCCTCCAAATATACAACATGAAAGTTGGAATATTTGATCATTAAGGTGGTGCCATCATACTTTGGCACATCAACTTCTCCAGCCACTTCCCTCTCCCACTTTGTTAAAAGCGGAGCTCCACATCTGGAGGTGCTGCTGCACAAAGGTCACTGCCCCCCTTTCTTTTTCATACAATCTCCATCATCCCTAACCCCATTATCAATCCCATGTCTCACATCGTTCTGCAATTATCCCACACGTGCTTTTGCAACAAAGTAGTAGCAGAGCCAAATGACAAGCAGAGCAGGGCAATAAATTAAGGCCTCTTTTTTAAAAATTTTAATAGTTTGCACTCTCATAATTCCTGCCACTAATTTTGTGCTGAAAAATGTTGTAACAGTGCTGTATTCCCAGTGCCTTGCTCTCATTAACACTGAACAACACAGCAACTGCAGTGGGGATTAAGTATCAAAACAAAACCTTATTTTTGTCTTTGTAAATCTTTTTTTTTTATATATGTGGACTAAATGATCCAACAGCTTTGACGTCATGGTTACCCATGCAATGTTGTTGCAATTAACACTGAGCGTTCATGCACAGAAAACAGAAAATCACTCATCTCTATTAGGATGTGTAGAGAAAAAAAAAGCCAAAAGAAACAACCTTTTTTTTTTTTTAGAAGTGGCACATCCTGTGTCAAACACAAATATCCCCAGTTGCATAGCACCACACAAACCTTTTTAAATCTCTGTAGTCTTTGAGCTCCTGTCAAATTATGATGTAAATTAAAACATGTTCTGTTTTAGAGAGGCTAATCTTTGCATCTGTTTTCTTGCTGCTGTGCCATTTTACTCTTTATTACCATGAGCATCTGAGAGAGCAGAAGGAATGGGGACAAGGAGAGCTGAAGTTCCTACCCTGCCCGAGGCTCGTCACTCAGCTGTACCCTGCAAACTCCTCGCTTAATCAAGCTGGCATGTGGCGTGGTGTGGGGACTGATGCATGAGTAGATCCATGTCTTGTGGTTTGCTGGTTTAAAACGGGACGTTTTGTGGCATCGTTGGCAGCCTGTTAGAACTGGTTTCTGTTGTGTTTGTTTTGACAGTCAACAAAGACTCCATGGACAGGCCTGGCTTTGGCCGATTCCCAAAAAAACAACACATTTGGTTTTCAAAGGCAGAAAAAGAAACTGCATTATGCATCAAATATGATAAGTTGTCCATTAGAAAAACGCTGAACTATTTATATTCAAATACAATGGCGCTATGATATATAATACAATGCAGTACAATATAACACCTAACAATACAATATTCATTCAACATTTAATTATACAGGTTAATCCCATTGAGCCACGGGGACTCATTTACAAGAGAGACCTGATTTTAACAAAGAGTGATGACAACAAAGACAACAATAAACAATCATAAAGGATGCATACACGTTGAGAATAATAAGTGAAAATAAAACGATATTTAAAAACAATTAACAAAAAAAAAAAAAAAAACCCAGCTAGGTTGTAGGGCGATGTAGAATACTAAAAACAGGAACATGTCTGCATTGGTTTTTGCTCTCTTCCTGCATCTGGAGGTGTAGATGTCTGTGATGGTGCGGAAGCTGACTCCAACATCTTCTGTGCAGCCTTCACCACTCTCTGCAGAGCTTTTCTTTCTGCAGCTGTGCAGCCCCCATGCCACACGCTGATGCTGGAGCACATGATCTCCACTGCACACCTGTAGAAGGAGGTGAGGACTGAGCTTCTCACACCAGCTCGTCTCAGCTGCCTGAGGAAATAGAGTCTCTGATGAGCTTTCTTGATCAGGATGGTGGTGTTGTTGCCACAGCTGAGGTTGTCATTCAAGTGTACACCCAAGTACTTGTAGCTGGAGACCATTTTTTTCCCCCATTTTGAACATGATCCACCAGTGAGATACTATATATTGCACACTGCATTTCACTAAATACAGCTATCCCACTCTTTTTCTGGCTTTCAGGAAAAAAGCTATTTCCAAACAAGCTTTTCGGAATAACACCATATGTACGAGCATTAATCAACCGATTTTGGGTGTTGCCTTTAAGACTCGATCCACAATTGAACAAATGTTCCTCCAAGCAACACATCTGCAGAGGTTGTCAAAGAAGGACTTTGAAATGCACACCAACACTTGGTAGACAAGAAAAGGCGGCTTTGAAACAGCTCCCATCCGCGGCGCTCTCTTAAAGGAAGACCAGCAGGGTATTGAAGGGCTGTCTGTTCCTCCAACTTTTTCCATATGTAAAGCCACGTTCCCTACGGGTTCTATTTCTCGGCGAGGTATCTATATGTGGAGCCACTTTATTACGGACAAATCCTCTTTAATGTTCTTGTCGGTGGAGGAACAGCTGGAGTGGAGATAAAAACGAGGAGGCAATCTGCGCCAGCTGTTGAAGTATTAATACAAAAATTAACTACTGTGTGTTGGTTAATTGCTTTCTGCTTAATGTGCTTTCAAAAGCCTTGATTCCTCTTTTCTGTTACACAATCACAACTGCGGCAGGATATCAAGAGGCCTGTGAAATTAAAGATTCCATTTAAAGGAGCGCCCTCCCCCACCACCACCACCACCACCATTCTTCTCACGGTTCAGCGGTTATAATGGACTCATGTGTTGAATAACCAAAATGGTCACATTAGACACCTGCTACTGTGGTCTTTGTAGGCACAGATAGGGAACTCTCTCAGACTGCAGCAAACACAAGTGGTCCCCTCATCCGTCAAGAGCTCATGCAAACATTTCCATAATTGAAACTGTAAGTTTATAACGCTTTACCCAGTCTCGTTCTGGCAATTGCACTCCCACACAACCGGCTGAGTGACGACGAGTGATTTCAAACGGCGCAGCTGCTACGTTCCCTTTAACGGCCATGCGTTTTATTTGCATTATTATCTGTTGCCACCTCGCTCCTCAGATCTGACGAATGCCACATGGAAGCAGTTTGGAACGACGTGTCCCTTAACAGAAAACAAAGAAGAGGGTTTTTTTTTCTCTTCTTTTTTTCTTAGAGTCACAGCGCTCTCCTCCTCCTCTCCTGCAGCTCGCACATGCACGAGGTCAGCCATCCAGCACATTTAATTCCATGCTGTAAAAACAGTAATCAGAGCCAGATGAAGTGGGAAGAATTGTTAGGCTTTATGTTTTTATGGATAATTTGAGGTTAGTTATGCAAGATAAATAGGAAAATAATGAGCCACAGGCAGAAGCACGGAGGAAACTGGGTGCCTTTGGGACACTTTACTACAATTTCTCAACTCCAGAGCTTTAATCTTTAGAATCTATAAAAATAGATAGCTAAATAGACAGATTCTACTTTATATTTGCACACTGTGCATTCAGTGACTTACTTGTACCACAACATTTTAGAACACTTTGGAGGATAAGAGTTCATATTTTACTATCAGGGCAAAATATTATGAGTGTACAGTACATGACCTGTGAGAGCCAGGGCAGGAAAATGGTAAAATAATGTTAATTTCACACCTATTGCTGTATGTCATAACTGAAATGCTACATATTCACAACCAATGTGATCAGGTAGCAGACCTTCTTTTGTCTGGCACAGGACCATAGGTGGTCAATTTGAGTCCAAGTCTGGATTAAAAAAAAGTCTCGAAGAGCTATGCAAACAGCTCTGAACCTTCGGCATGCATCACCGTTTAGAAGTTCTCGTGGGCAGCTACCAGCTCTCAAGATTCACCAATGGGTCTGGAGGTCTGGTTCTGATCCAGTTCTGGTCCAGATCGGTAGGTTCAGTGTGGCTTCTCTGCATCTGCTGAACACCAATCAGATTAAAACTTCGCCTCTGGATTTTTTTTTTTACAGCAGAAGGAAATGGGGCTTCTGGGCCGGGCCCTGTTGCTTTCTGGGAAATGTATTCGTTATGAGCGGGAATATAGTGGATGATTACTGAGAGAAAACTACAAAATGGTGGCGCCTGTCTGAAGTATTTTATTTTTCCCTTAAGTTTTTACTGTACAGTACTGCATCCAGTACGGTTCCAGTCATGTGAGTAATATCAAAGATGACAATCGTGTGGTTTTTTTTTGTACGATATTATGGACTGGATGTCCACAAACCGTGATAGAATGGGCCCACGAAAGTCGATCCTCGAAGTAGCAAGGGTCTACTGTCTGTATGTATGTATATATAGCATTTTTTGCATAACAAAATAATAAAGGAAAATTTTGCACAACCTGGTAGAACTGAGAGAATGTGTTTGTGATGTATCTCGGCTACACCACATCAAATCAGTCACAATATTTGTAAAACTGACTAAATTAAATGCATTTTTATGGGCTTTATTATGTATGGTAGGCATCTTGAAAAAGTTGTCTCCGAAAATGCGTCAACTGTAGATGCACACAAAATCATTACTTTCCGAGAGTTTCAATAAAATATGGCTACTGTTTAATGAGATGTTCTGTAAACAGATGCTTATCGTTCATGGTGGCAAGTGATGAAAATCAGTTTCAAAGTAGAAGTAAGAATTTAAAAAGTGGCAAACATTCAAGGAATAATGAATTTATCATGCAACACAAATTTTGTATGGAAAAGAAGACACTCCTCCCCCATCTTTGATATTGCATGTGTTTAGAACACGATAGCTGTGCTCCAGCGGCACCACCTCAAACTGTCATTAACGTGCATGTCTTCAGGTGGAAAAAGATTTCTGCGGGGGAAGCTTCTCCAATCAAAACATGGATTTGCTCTAAAATACTCTGCTTTTCTCAGAGCGTCATGAATAAGTAAGCAATGACGAAAACCTTTAGCTTTTTTTTTTGCTATCATTCTTAATGCTTTTGCTCTCAGAATGCACATTGTGGCATGCATAAAACATCCTCTACCCACCTCCCTAACTGCTGCAGCAGTAAATGATGGAAGAAACTCCACTGCTTCGCTGTAGAAATAAAAAAGAACAGAAAACAGATGAACAAACAACAAGTGAGGCTAAAAGTGCGTAAGGCGTTACCCTGAGGCCTAAAATTACACGTCTCTCCTTTCCCATGTAGCTGTGTGAATTGTGCTGGTGTCACTCGGGTTTATTTTGGTTCAATGAGTTTGATGCAATCTTTTAATTCGCCCAATTGTCACTGTCGCCCCACAAAAACGCAGGCTCAAATTTTAGGCCACGGCTTTGATCAATTTTTCGCCTCGCATTGAGAGGATCAAATCAATTAGGTGGATTCTGTATTTACTGTTTGAGTGCCCGTAGCCGTTTGTAATTAGCTTATTGCTTTTGATCTTGTGTAATGTGATGAAATGCCTGCGAGCGGCTCTGGGAGCCTGCTTGGCTGGAGCAACGGGGGTGGGCGCTCTTTCCAGGTTCCCCTCACTGAAGCACATCCCATTGTCTGAGCACGAAGAGGTGTGGGGGTGGGTGTACCTGGGCAACTCGCGTGAGCGGCCGCAGACAGAGAGGCAGTGGGATCGCTGTCGGAGTGGAGGGAGGGACCACCCGCCGAGATGGCAGCATCTTCTGAACCTCATTACTCTCAGAGGCCTTCCCTTTGCATGCATGTGTAATTACACCCAAACCTGCCCCAACCCCTCCACAAATGCTCTCACAACACCTGATACCCGCAGGTAGAGCACCACAACGCAGTGACTTGAGCAGGGTGGGGGGCGTTTGCAGGCGCTCCAATGCTCGAGGGCCCGCCTAGAGTGACCACCATTCTAAATCTGGCCACCCACATCAATCAAAGGCTCTAATGCTGAAATTGATCGTGTGTTTCGGAGAGAAAGAGCTGTTTATTCATGGAAAGTTAATTGTTGTGCCCGTGCAGCCACTGTTGTGCATCCAAGTCTGTGGGACAAAGCACAAAGGATGCAGGATGGATTTGAAGTTGCCTGAGGGAGTGGATGTTGGGGACAAACCCTTTTTTCAAGTTAATTCTGTCTTCCCTCTGCTGAACAGACGGGCAACATTTTTAGCTTAATTAACAAGATGGACCTCAGCTAAAGGCACTTAAGTGCTGCCCACTTTTTTTGACGGACTCCAAGATGATTTTCAGTCAAAATACCCCAACAGAACCCCACCCAAAGCACCCCTTTGCTGCCCCTTTTCCTTTCTTTTGTAGGTCGTTCTGTTTATGAAGGAGGTCAGGGTGCCACATATGGCCGGCGCGTTAAAATACACACTGCTCCTGCTGTGGCTGCTAAAAATGTACTGCGGCTGTCTGTACATGCAGGGGGAAAAAAATAAAATAAACTCCCAACGTTTCAGCAAGCGCTGCTGAGAATTTAACGATTGAGTCTTTGAAACGACGGTCGGATTTGAACACGACGAAGCAGAGAAAACACGTTTCTAAAAGGTCCAACAACACTGGGTGAGACGTCAGCAATATACAGTTATTTGACTTGGCAGGACTGGAAGCAAAGATTTGCCTGGGATAAGTGTGTGTCACACGCCATATGAGAGGATATCAGGGCCGCAGTAAGCCGTAGGAAGCTAGCGGTAAAACTAAACACATGCAATGGCAGCCACAGGCGGGTGAAGTGATCCAGGGAGTCTTACTCCCAAAAGTCTGGCCTGCGGGGGTGAGTAAAGGCAGGGTGACTGATAAAGAGGAGAAAATATGAGAGCCTTCCCCTTCAAAGCAAACCATTATTCCCCATTAAGGTCTGAATATTTTGTAGCAGTGCTTATTTCTTTTGGCTCCGCGGAGCTCCTCCTTGGCTCTGTAACCGATTTGTGGCTCTGTGTCTCACCTCACCAGCAAATAGTCTCTGCGTTTAATAAGACAGAGGTTAGAGATTACACTGAGGATTGTGTGGGCATTAAGAGCAACGCCTCCTGTGGGTTTTGCGATTATCACGCCATCAGTAAAACCTCCTCTGACACCACAGACGAAATCTTTGTGATGCTGGAGCGCGCGGCTTCAGCAGACGTGGAGGGGAGTTCAACAGGGGGCCAGGGCATGTCACAGGGTGTTCTTTTTGGAGTTTAAACGACTGCGAAACAGTTTAGTGTTAGAATAATTCTAGTTTGATTCCAAAAAACAAACAAACAAACAAACATAAAAAACTTATTTGTTCGTCACTGTAGAGATATTGCTAACTGACCGTTTGTGGTGAAAACTACCGTATTTTCCGCCGTACACGTTGCACCGCCCTTTGAGTCGCATCAGTCCAAATATGTCTAATAAAGTGGAAAAATCCATAAATATGTCGCTTCGCCGTATACGTCGCATCTATTATGCGTCACCACTGACAACCTGGAAATGTGGGCCGGTGTTGTGCCAATATCGATGGGCTGCCAGATAGCGGCCGCGAGAGCGTGCACGGGAGGACTTTAACAAGAACTTAACAAGATTAACACTTAGAAACATTTATTTGTTTAAATGAAATCATAAAAGGTGTGTCTCAGTCTAACTTTTGCTTGATAAATTCACTTTGACGGTCAAATCTGCTGCATTTCAAAAGCCAATACGCAGAAACATGAACATGCAGAGGGCGACTCGGTCCATTTCTTCAAAATTTAACAAGATAAGCATCTAAAACAATTATTTGTTTGCTGTCTCAGTTGAACTTTTACTTAATAAATGCACTTTGACATTCAAATCAGCTGCATTTCGTTGGAGCGACATAGCGAAATGAAGCTGATTCCGTTTCAAAGGCAGACAATGGTGTCAGGCTATGGCAAGAACATTGTGTCATTAATTCCCACTTTTACCTATTACGCAATGGCATGCCATACTACTCGAGTGCCATCTAGCAGCTGAAAATAGTAGTGTTCAATATGTTCAGTCAGAATGAAAACGGTCATATCTCAGACAAAAATTGGTTTATAAATATGGGGGGTGGGGGATCCATAAATACATCGCTTCGGCCAATATGTCCCAGGGCATGCAAATTATGCAAAAAAACACGACTTATACAGTGATAAATATGGTCATATTTTTCACTATTCTCTACCATTAAATTTCATTTAGTTTTGTAAAACTCACTTAAACTCTCTTTAAGAATAAAAGAAAAAAAGCAAAGGCTCTGATTGAATGAGGCGCCTGTCCATATGAGCAGAAGTTCAAGAGGGCATCAGTGGGCGCAGCTCTGGGTGTTGCTCTCCGACGCCCCAGTCTTTACGAGATCAGGTCGGGATTGCTGTAATCTGCTGTGACCTGTGGCAGGAAGACTGTGTCCACCTCTCTGCACCTTACGCCTAGCAGTTTGTGGGCAATAACCGACCATAATTCCATCTCCCGATGGGCAGTGAAAAACCTCTCCTGCTGATTTTTTTTGTTTTTGTTCTACCCGCGAGGTCATGGGCTAGCAAAGCTTTGTGGAAGGAGAGGGGTGGCTGAGCAGCAGGAGGAGGAGAAATTTAGGAGTGTGGGGGAACTGCTCGTAAAAAAAAAGAAAAAAAAAAAAGAATAAAAACATGTGTAATGAGAAAACATGTGGTGTGTAAGTATTGGAAGTCATCAACAACAGAAAAAAAATAATTAAAGTGCAGCGTTAGGAGGGGGAGTAAAAAAAAAAAAAAAGATCCTGAAGCTGTCTTTTCGCGGCTAGAAGACCACTGTCATCATGTCTCAGGAATTAGGCAAACATATGCTGGTCTGCTGCTGTTGAAACCAAGGCGCCTCTCTCAGGCTGCGGTTTGGGAACATGAAAGGTTTTGTGGGATGAGCAGGAGGACTGGCCCTAATTCAGGGCCTCATTGCCAGAGAAGCTGGCAGCGAGCTCCGATTGTGGGACAGGGAAAGGAATTTGGTTACATATTCCAGCAAGGACCGCAGCTCCAAACAAACCAGAGCAACAGGCTGCTGAGCAAACAAACTCTTAGCATTGCTGCTGCCGTGCAGACACGAGGAGGTGTGTGTGTGTGTGGTGTGCAGGAATTCTCCCTTACCTGAGTGAGCCGCCAGGAGGTTGAAGTGCATGAACGTATAGAACAGGAATGTAAAGGGTCAGGCTTCAAACTGAAAAACGAAGCTCCGCTAGTCCTGCTTAGAGCTGAGTCCCATAAAGAGAGGCTCGGGGTGCTAGCAGCAGCATACCCCCCACCCCCCCCCACCCCCGATTTGAACAATGTTTGGAAAACAAAGCGGGCTTTGTGTTGTTTTTATTGCAGCCACTTAAACTGCTAAAGGCCAAAATCCATCCATCTATCTGCAAGGATGCACAGAGGTCAGCGCTGTGGAACAGAAACAGAGACGGGGGCAGCAGTTAACAGCTCCAGAGAATCCCCAGGCTGCAGATTTCACTGGGTTCAGCACAGCATGCCATCACCGTAACCTGATCAAGTCAGCAAATTGGATAAAACGCCTCCATCGCACAACCATTGCAGTGGATCTTCCCATCCAGATTGTGCACCAGTAAGAAAAAAAAGGCATTTTCAGTCAGGCAGGGATTGCATTAATCATGTCTCTTCAGGGTACGTATGATTATGGTTGACTGTTTACAAGTTTTCTCAACTGTGCTCTTGGTGCCAGGACATGGTGGTAGAGCTTGAAACTTCTTCCCGCGTGCGGCGGTTTTGTTCTAAAAACCAAGCCGCAGTCAAAAATTAGTCACTTTTTTGTCACTGGAAAAATACACACATGTGCACCCGCTCTTTATAGTTTCTCTAAGTCACTTTAATCCCATTCAGTCGCATCAAGTGTTTCCATGTGATTTAGCACTATAGTCGGGGAAATCTTGCACCAGGTTTTGGTGCACTTTCTCCAATGAGGGTGACACAAATGTGAAAAGACTGCAATACTTATTATCATCAGTGTTGTGCCACCGTCTGTATCATGCCCAACCAGTGGGAGGCAGCACAGACTGGAGGATAAAATACCCACACTTTGCATGCAAGTTCAAAGGAAGGGAGGGTGAGTCACTCAAGTAGTTAAAGATGACCGTATCACACATCTGGGATGCAGAACCCCATAAAGGGCCAGTGGCAGAGGAGTGGACGAGGATCAGTGGCCTGAGAATCTACTACATGTGGAAAGCAGACCACATTCACTTTGTGCCTGTAATCCTCTGCCTGGGAGAAATGTTTGGTTATGGTTGAAGACGCTGTTGTCCCACATTTCCATCCACTTCTAATTACAACATAACTGAGGCTCGGCTGCAGCCAGCGCAACTGTTGTTGTTGTTCCTGTTAGTTGACATTGCATACCCTCTTCCACACGCTCCCACACACACACACACACAATCAACACCGAGTCCTTTGCCACACACAGAAGCATGCACTGTGTATTTAGGGACACTTAAATTCACACACATGTGGTATGCTGGCAAGTTTTACACACTCAAAAGCAACGAGACACACATCCGTCCACAAATTGATCAGCATAGTTGCGTGGTAACCGTCACCAAGCCCAAAATATAGAGACACAAATCTGTTTGGTGCCACTGAGAGGAACACAAACCACGCCGTCACCCCCAAACAAAATAAATAAATAAATACATAGCTTCTATGTAGATATTTTGTCAAACCGGATGTCACAACTTGTACATATGAGAGAATTTCAGTGTGGTGAAGGGGTGTTTGAGTCAGAGGCGTCCCACATAGCAATTGCACAACGCAAAAAGAGTTACCGCCAATGACGTGGAACAGTCATAAAACAAAATGGCTATATTTGAGTTGCGTTATTCTGGAGAAAACATGTTCTTTAGAGGAAAACAAAACAGTATAACTTATAAAATAGGTTTTTGCAAAAAAATAAAAGAAGTGTGAACAATCTGGACCTGCCTCTGTGTTCATTTGCTCCTCCTTCCTGTTCCTCTCAAATATGAAGCGCCAAAGAAGACACGTTCCTGTTTTTAGTTTTCTACATTCGCCTTGTAATTTAGCTGTTTTTGCTACTTTTTTGCCATCTTATTTTAATTTGTAAAAAAAAAGAAAAAAATCTTTATGCCTCTTTTATAAGTCTGTTGTCGCTGTTGTCCATTGTTGTCATCATTCTTAGTTGAAACCAGGTCTCTCTTGTAAATGAGTCCTCGAGGCTCAATGGCATTAATCTGTCTAAATAACGGTTGAATGAATGAAAAAAGTGGACACAAGATGGACGTACAGACCCGCGCGTGCGGTTATTCAGTCGTAAGTATTAGTTTCAGCTTTTTTTAAATAAACAAAACAAAAATTTACAAAAGTGTTTCTTCTGCCTGTATTACAGTATTATGAAATCATGTTATTTACTTGTATTCATGTTTTTTTTATTTCATTATAACCAGAATTTGTAGAAAACTTTATATTTTTGTCTGTATAAAATAAATTAAATACTAAATGTTCTGATCAGTTTATTACTACTTCAGTGGCCTTTTAAGGAGGAGCTTATTTATAACACTAGAACACGCTGAAAGCCTGAAGAACTTTTTAACATGAAGGCGATTATTAATTATTTAGTGTAATAAAATCAATAAGAAAGTCTTGTTTTTTACTTAAAATTTCCATTTGGGATTATTTTTGCATTTGAAACTGAAGCAGGATAAGAAAAAAATAAATAAACAGTGGCTCCATAATATTTTCACGTAAATAAAACAGTTTGAAAACAGGTTTTGTTTGATTTTGAGTTTTTCCCCCCCCCTTAAAACTCTTTTACTCTTGCGCACTGATCTGTACGTCCATCTTACTGTATGTCTGCTTTGGGGCTTCATACTCAAAACCAGCCAGTCAAAGTAGATGACTGTTTATCTTGAGCCTGGTTCCACTGGAGGTTTCTTCCTGTTAAAATGGAGTTTTTCCTTTCCACTGTTGCCTTTGTGCTCGTTCAGGATGGGAGACAGCAACAGTGAAGATTCAACGAGTCTGCTTCCTTAGATACAGAACTTTACTAATTGGCTTTTGTATGTACTGTAGGTGAATGTTTCTGTTCAGTGCCCTGAGATGACTTCTGTTGTGATTTGGTGCTATATAAATAAACTGAATTCAATTGAATTGAATAAACCATAAAATTCTAAATGAAGAGTAGTTTTTGTCTTCGTGTGCTCATGCTTGTACATGGGCATCCTGCGAACAAATGGAAGTCTTGACAATACTTTTGATGACCAAAGCAATAAGCTACATCTGTGAGTCTGTCTAAATACGCTCTGCGTGGCGCACGCAACAGTTTCTCAGTCTGTAATTTTATGTTTGCAATTAAAAGTGCCTGCGCTGTCTCACACAAGGCGCAATTTACCAAGTCAACGCCTTTAAATCAAGAGCTCCCTTCTGTGACAGACTCATGTCTCCCTGAAGGAATCTGCCATTCCAAACCACAGTCTGCAATCCCTGCGTTGTTTTCACTCCTAATCACACGCTTTATCTCCAATTGCTGACTAATTACCAAGGGATGAGACTTATGGGAAAGGCCCCAAAAATGGCAATCTGTTTTTGTGGTTCAGTGTCTTGGATCGTTTTTCTCCTGCATTTTTAAATTTTGGTTTATTGCTTACATTGTGTGAAACTGGGGTCAGATGTGAGAGAGGTCAGAACAGTCAACTGTTTGATTTGTTTGTGTTTGTTTGTTTTTGTCAGCAAAAAAAAAAAAAAATCTCTTAAATGTACAGATGTTTAGAAACTGTATGAATTTATGCAGCTATACGCATGATGACTACAGATTGTTTTAACATTAATCACCATCAGACATGCTACCACCTGTGAGAGTAGCGTGTCTCTTTCTCAGTTTTTA
>JARVLU010000599.1:20604976-20618072 GCA_031762415.1 Simpsonichthys santanae | reverse complement strand
CTGCCTCCAGCTCTAATGTTAAAAATATTGGTGTTATTTTTGATCAGGACATGTCTTTTATCCCCCACATTAAAAACGTTACTAGAACTGCCTTCCTCCACCTGCATAATATCACTACAATTAGAAACATCTTATCTAAATATGAGGCAGAAAAACTGGTTCATACATTTGTCACGTTTAGACTGGATTATTGCAATGGTTTGTTATCTGGGTGTCCAAATACAGTATTGTACTTCTTTAAAAAGTCTTCAGTTAATCCAAAATGTAGCTGCCAGAGTCTTAACTAGGAGAGATCTATCTCTCCAGTTTTAGCTTCTCTCCATTGACTCCCTTTGAACATTTAAATCTTGATGCAAAATTAAGGCTCTGATGATAATGTAATTTAGAAGTGTGTTACCTAGTTAATTTTTTTTTTGTTTAAGAATAAAATAATAAACAGTCAGTTAATTTTCATCTGAACTTTTCAAGCTGCTTAGACAACCAAACTGCGCTCCCCAAACTTTTAGTTTCTTTGTGAGTGACGGCACCCTTGTCAGCGAGTTCAGCCTGAAACTTGGCCACCGTCCATTACAACAAAATTGTTGCCTGCTTTTAGCATAATTATATTTCTGTTGCTTTGATTCAAGTCTGAGCTAATAAAACACTTCTAACCCGAAACCCCAAAAATCTATCCACAACTACAATTAAAGTTAAAAGTGCAGTTATTTTATGATAAGAGCAGCATGATCTGTAGCCACCAAGCCCTACACCACCTGCTTCTGATTGGCCAGCGGCATGTTATTTTCCTCTCACACATAACCCAGCATGCAATGGGGTTTATTTATTAGAAATCTTAAAAAAAAAAAAAAAAAAAAGGAGTTACTAATCTGTGTTCGGTTCAGACAGCGGGCTCCCCCTACACACTTGCACACACGTCCACATCTGTGTAGCAGCTGAGCAGGGAGCAGTCCCACTGTTGGGCTTTCACAAATCAAAGAGCCTGGGGTACTTTGGCACTGCTGGGGTAGTTGTCTTTTTTGTACAAAAGACAAACAAGCAAAGAGCTTGGGATGTGGTCCAAAGCTGACTTTGACACAGTGTTGAAATGAGAATTTGGCTCTGTGACACGCAGCGTGATCTACATGTGTTAAAAAGCTGTGGCAAAGTTTATTTATTTATTTATGTTTATATTCACCATTTTTAGTTCCCTGACCTCAGTCTGTATTACAATATTCTTTAACAAATTGCCACCAAAAGAAAGGTAAAACTCCAGAGTTGGTCAGTAACTTGGAACTTGATGAAAACGTGACCCCTACTTGGTAGAAATGGATCGGTCCGTCTGTAATATGTGCTAAACAGATTTTCAGAAGTCAAGATGTTATCCTCTGACATCCCCTAAACATCGGTAACAACACAAATATGGCATAGTGAGAGATGATCATTGACAGGCTCAGTAAATTATCAAACAACTGTCAGAAACTCCCTGCGAGACTCATCTTCAGGAACAGATCATCATTACTTATCTTATTAAGCAGTGAAATCAATTACTGATGGGAGCAATAATGAGAACGAGGATACGAACGAGGATGACGAAGATTAAGTCGGTCCCAAGCATCTTTAAATGATCTTGGATACATATTGCACAGAAACAAGTCGCAGACATTTTATCTGTGTGCCGCAACACAAACACAAAGCACTTTCTTCAGCAAATGGAAATAAACCCCATTTGGGGGATCAAAGCCGCTAATGGGTTCTGAATAACCAGAAGCTGCTTTCAGTTTGGGGGCCAAACCAAACAGACATGCAAACACATGTGGCACCGCGTCCAAAAGATTTTCCAAACTGCACCAAGAATTATAACAACATTTCATCTAATCTGGTTGTGTGCATGCCCCCTCCTCCCTCACAACCCTGTAGTCCAACCACTGAACACCTCAGTCAGGACAGTGATGGCTAACAGCCTTGAAAAATGACTGGCCCGAGCAGAACAAGAGCACTGTGTGGGTTTAAGCATTTATAACGTAGCATTCTAACGGTTCATTTATTTTACTGTGATGATGGCTGATTATGCAAATGAATACATATTGCCTGCTGCCTTTCATGACAGAGTTTTAAACTAAAATTATCTTGTGTTGGAAATAATAGTTGTAGCTGTTTTGGCCAAACTTTGAAAAATGATGTTGCAAGCAACCTGGAGGTATTGCAGGATCTTGCAAGATGTGTTAGGGCTTGGACTTTGTGTTAAGAGAACCTTTCTTCTTGTTCTTCTGCTTCTCGTTTTTCTCCTTCTTGTTCTTTTCTTCTTGTTCTTCTTCCTTTTGCCTTTTGCCTCTTCAGAGGTCACTGGCGGAGACATCCTCCTCCATCTCACTCCAAAAGTGCATCACTTCTAGATGTATATAAAATGAAATATTCCTGAGAATAAAATAATAAATTCTGAAATTAGTGTGCTACTTTATGATATATTTTACTTATTCTACAGACAAGCAAGCCCGCACAGATACAAGTAAAGACACTATGGTCTTTAGGTGTTAATAAATGTGCATTTTGCTGTTGCATGTCACTGTGATGGGTTGGTTCTTCTTTAAAAAGCTGAGAAAATAAACAGGTTCTTTTTCGACGTGCAGTAAAAATGGAGGTACAAAGGACAGAACTCGTCTACTTGACTCAACTTTTGAGCGTATGTTGTGGAAACGAATTCAGGAAAAATAGTGTGTGTGATTTACTCTAAACCACCCTGTCATTCATGATGTACAGTAATTAAAGCTGAAGGCTGCCTCAAAGAGAAAAAACAAGTTATGTAAACAGGAAGTTGGGTGTGCGCGAAACTTTTCAGCCAGTGTTAAATGTACCTGTCATCATCAGCACGCTCCGTAATGTCAACTCGTTCAGAAATGAGGAGAAATGTGCATGTGTAAATAAACACTCTTCAGTATTCATGTCAGCGGTCAGACGAGTGGGTGTGGGTACATTACGGGCTGTCAAATGCATATGTGATCAGATGTCAAACCTAAATCAGCCTCACATTTATCAGTGTCTCATTCATTGGTAACAAATGGGCAGAATAGTTCAGCGAATAAGCAAGCAGCCATTAAAAATAAGGAATTTGAAAGAATATCATTCATTGAAAGGATTGAATACCTCCTGACTCCTTTCCTGACAGAGCTTCAATTGAAAATGGCCGCCACAGGCATGCCCTGTGAGATGTGTTCATTCTCAGAGTATGTGTGGAGCATGACTCTTAGCTACTACCACACAAACTTTATGTTATTCTGACTAGGTTAAAGTCTTTTTTATGTGAGAAAAGTTAGATTAGTTATGGCAGCCATATTGAATTGGATTGGCTCCTGATGTAAAGGTACTTCCAGTGATTACTTTCTAAAAGTTTGATCACATCCGTCCTGTGGCACATGAGATAATTAACCCAAAGACACCTGTAACAAATACTTCCAAAAGTATGAGCAAAGATGTTACACAATGGATCACTCTTGGAGTATACTGTATGTTGAAGTTGACTTTCAGCTTCCACCACATGAAATTTTAGCTCAAAATCTGTAAAATGAACTTAGTTATGGACATTGTTGTTTTGAGTCCTTTAAAATTACTGTGGCAGAAATCTAACATTGTGGTGGATTCAACATTTTATCAATTAAAAATGTGAATATAATAATTTATGGAAGTTTCATTCAGATCAACGTTGAGTGATATTTGAAATATGTTATATCTTGCTAACAGACAAGCAGATGGATTAGTGCAGCGTTTGCAGTATTGTGGACTCTGTGACGGTCCGTTGTGGTGAAGAGGGAGCTGAGCTGTAAGGGAAAGCTCTCTGTTTACTAGCCAGTCTATGTTCCTGCCCTCACCTATGGCCATGAACTCTGGGTAGTGACTGAACGAATGAGATCATGGATACAGGCGGTTGAAATGAGTTTCCTCTGCAGGGTAGCTGGACTCTCCCATAGAAATACGGTGAGAAGTTCAGTTATTCGGAAGAGAATCAGAGTAGAGCAGCTGCTCCTCCACATTGAAAGGAGCAAGTTGAGGTGGTTAAAGCATCTGGTAAGGATGCTTCCTGGGCGCCTTCTTTTGTGTCCGACTGGGAGGAGACACTGGAGAAGACCCAGGACATGCTGGAGAGACTATGTCTCTTGGTTGGCCTGGGAACGCCTTGGAGTCCTCCCAGAAGAGCTGACGTCCCAGAGAGACGTCTGGGCCTCTCTGCTCAAGCTGCTGCCCCCACAAACTGACTTCAGAATAGACAGAATAGGATGGATGGATGGATGGATGGATGGCAATAAGTTGTAGACACACACATACAAACAAGCACACACATGCAAAAACATTATCGCTCTACCTTTACCTTTGTCATGTAATGACCATGTAATTGATCTTTATGTACACACCAACTTCAAATAACCCTTAATGCTATTTAAACTTTTACTACTGCCGGTATATTGCATGTACTTAGTGTGTGGTAACAGTTGTTGTATGTGAACCGTATGTGCGTTTTCTACTGAATGAGACCAGTTGAAGAAAGAGACCTAAACCTGGTAACACTGACTCAAAAGGAAAACACGCACATTAAAAGAGCAGAAAAGCCCTAATAAAAAAACCTCTAATGTAGAACAGTCACCATCAAAGAGATGCTTCCCAGTTATTGTTGAACTCTTACATATTGAATTAATGCCATGTCAGCTATTGTTGGCTCCAGCTTTGTTTGATATGTGAGCCTCATCTAACCCAGGGGTAACATGAGCGCCAATGAGAAAAGTTGACACTTTATAAACACTGTCAAGATCTGGTGGAAGAACAGGGGGACGCTGTGTCCACTTCACATGGACCTATTCACTTTAGACTTGTTTCCTTATGGGGTATTATGACAGATAAGCACAACTTTAAACAAGTTTATATCCAGTTGCCAAAAGCCAAGGTGGAACTATTCTGTTTTGCCCAGATATGTGTGTTTGTATGTATATGTGTTCGTTTGTCTGTACTGTTAGAAAAAACATCCCATAAACCAGTCAACAAATTTGAATGAAACTTTCAGAAAGTGACAATTAGATGTGCATTGACAACTGACTAACTGTTAGAGTAAATCCTATTCAAAATGGTCACCACAGTTAAATACTCTTTGCAAAGACAAAGAAGGATGTTTTAGTCCATTTTATTAACAGTGAGCTGAGCTCAGACTTGGTTTGGTAGTAGCTGAGAGTTATTCCCACAGATAAATGATAAATGAACTGTATTTAAATAATACCTTTCTATCTAGTCAAGCTATTCAAAGCACTTTACAACCTGTGCCCTCATTTACCCATCCACACAGCACTCTGCTAGATCTCTAAACTAATCTGAATCTGTAGAGACTAATCAGAGCTTTATCACATTCATACACCAATGGGACACACATCGGAGACAATGAGGGGTTCGGTGTCTTGCCCAGGGACACTTCAGCATGTGACTGCTTATAGAAATGAACCCCCAACTCTTGCATTGGAGGACGACTGCTCTAACCACTCAGCCACAGCTGACCCAGATATTAAGTGATCAAGCAAGACCTATTACTAAAACGTTCCCATTACTAATTAGATTAAACTCTGTTAGCAAAATATCTCAGTAACCATGTGATGGATTTTATTCAAACTTTGAGAAAGTATTTGTCAGGATCATTGTGTTTTGTGCTGTTTTGATCTTCTTATGACTGTATTTTCTTTATCTTAGTCCAAGTGTTGTCCCCTCACAGATTATTTTTCTTTAAGTTTTGCTGCATTTGTTTTTGTATTGGTTTATCAGATATGTTTCTTTATTTTATTTTTTTTTACCCCCAAGTTCCCCATGTCTGTGTGCACCTGAGGGTTCAGCAAAATCCACAGAACATGACAGTGTTCATTTTGTGTATGCTTACAGCTAAATAACTTTTGAACTCAACCAAATTTAAGATGGCTGCCACAGCCAAGTGACACCAGGAAACACAAAAAGCGGCAACAGCTCAACCAGGCAATCAGATAATGAGCTAAAATTTGGCGTGCCAGTAGTTGAGAGTTACCCCCAACGCATACACTGAACACTACATAGCACACACAAATCTCTTCTAAAAGCTTTGTTTTAAATTTTGGCATCAACTATAATTCTTTGTTAGCTAAATTTTTTCATGTTACAAAGGCTGATTCAAATGAAACGCAGGGAATGTTCAGTGAATCTACACATGCAGCTAATTGACATATGGAGTTGACCCATTTTAAAATGGCTGCCACAATCAGTCCACCCTTGTCAACACAAAAATACCTATAACATATTCAAATCACAGCTAATAAGGTCAGGCTGAGTGGTAGTAGCTGAGAGTCTGCCTCTACAAATTGTACAATTTTTCCATCTTTAATGAAAAACTCAACCTTGAAAGGTGGCAGGTGACATGCATTCCTTCAAAGAATGGGAATGTTAAATTTTAAGCACAGAGTGGGTGATTGCATCATCCTGAACAAATGTGCAATCGATTATCAGCACAGTGGTAACATAAAACGCAAAGGCTTTTTCTGAAACAAAGAAAATCGAGGTTTTCCCTCCTGAAGAAGGTAAGGGCGCACACGGAGATTAAACGCTCACATATTGAAATTTTATGGTGACTTTCAACCTTACAATGTGCGTGAGCTTTAAACAGGGGTTCCTTTGTATGTCAAAACCTCACTTTTAATGGGTTTCTTATAAAAGTGCTCACTGATCATGGTTTTGAAATCACAGCTATAGTAAAGCGCTTCCTCGTTTTTATGACTGGAAGTGATCCCAGGCAAAGAGGTGTACCACATCTTACACTGAGCCCGCCCACTCTTTCTGTTTGCAGACCAAAGGCCTCGTCCAATTGGTGCTATATGATCATTTATTAAAGCCTAATCAACATGTAATGAATGGTGTATGCACGTCTCCAACCATTTTACAAGCCCCTCTTTATGCTTTCAGCCCAGGCAATGAGGTTGCAAAGGTTTTAATTGAGTACGAGCACTGCTTTTATTGTGGCTAAAATAATCTTATTTTTCTCTCTGTTTTTATGTAGAAGTGGATGTTCTGTTAACCATGGAGCAGATGCTACTCTCAAGGGTCAATCCCAGGCATCCGCACACAGATCTTTGAATACCAGCAAAAGTTATGCATAGCGATTTTAAAGAAGCAAGGAAATCAAGCAGAAGTAGCAGGGAGAAAAACAAAGTTGAGGTAAAATGCATAGGTAGGAAAACCTTAATCAAGGTCAAGGTCAAGGTGTCTTTACTGTCATTCACACTACTTGTGGTACATGTGGTGAAACGAAACTACAGGTATGTACACAGAGTCCCAGCTACATCCAACAAAATACAAATTGTAAAGAAAAACAGTATTAAGATCTATGATATGAACTAAGAAATACGCTAAACTAAGAATGTACTAAGCATAGTACAAAACAATGCACATAACAACAGCAGCACGAACATGAGTCTGTGTGAGCAGATGAGGACTAATGAACACAGCAACATGAAATAAATCAGCAGCATGAGCTCAGAATCATAGATACTCAGCAGCACATAGCAACAATCAAGTGGCATTACAGTGATTTTTTTTTTTCACATTGATTTTTTTTTTCACAGTAATTTTCACAGTGATAATCCTGACTAGGGATTCATAAGTCTAACAGCCTCAGGGTAGAAGCTGTTCCTCAGTTTAGTGGTTCTGCATTTAATGCTCCTCAACCTTCTGCCTGAGGGGAGCAGGGCAAAAAGTGTGTGTGCGCTGGGTGAGGGGGGGTCCTTCATGATGCAGA
This sequence comes from Simpsonichthys santanae, assembly GCA_031762415.1. Classification (NCBI taxonomy): domain Eukaryota; kingdom Metazoa; phylum Chordata; class Actinopteri; order Cyprinodontiformes; family Rivulidae; genus Simpsonichthys; species Simpsonichthys santanae. Next base: position 20,610,310 of record JARVLU010000599.1, on the reverse strand, counting down.
CGGCCCTCTTCCTGCATCTGGAGGTGTAGATGTCTGTGATGGAGGGGAGGCTGACTCCAACAGACTTCACTGGAACAATGAAAAATGGACTTAACTGGAACAACTGTGGAATAGCAAAATCAATCTGGCAAGTCAAAAAACTAGAAATAAACCGACTGGACAGTTTCTTTGTATTGAAACGTTATGTTTTTCATCCAAGAGACTTCTTCAGCCCAAGGAGCCACAGCAAACCCAGTCATTTAAGTAGCACACTCACATAGTGGGTCAACCAGTTTGGGGATGATAAACTGGTTTCTTGAGTCTGCCGTCTCCCCCGCTGACTCGTCTGAGGCAACCTTGGCCAAAGTTGTTCAAAACATCCAAGTTCATGCTCAATAATTCAGGTAATAAATCTAACAAAGTTAAGGATTATTGAGCATGAACTTTGATGTTTTGAACCACTTTGGCCATAGCTGTCTCAGACGAGTCGGCGGGGGAGAGGGCGGACTCCAGAAACCAGCTTATCACCATCAAACGGCTTGGTCCACTATGTAAGTGCGTTACTTAATAGACTGAGTTTGTTGTGACTCCTCAGACTGAAGAAGTCTCTTGAATGAGAGATGAAATGTTTCACCACAAAGAAACCGTCCAGAGGACCTGACTTAACTTTGTTGGCTTTATTACCTGGATTATTGAGCATGAACTTTGAAATACAGTACTTACAAAAGTTTGAAGAAACAAGTTGACTTAAAAGGAATCATAAACACATGAAAAGCCCCACCTCCAAATTTGCAAACAGCACATCAGGATTAATATACAGTATTTGTTCTCTGGGATTTTTTTTAAGACCAGTTTGGCCCTTCAGAACATTTTTCTTATTTGTTTTATATTGCACAAAATGGTGCTACCTTTGTCTCATATTTGACTGCATGATTGCATTTTTAATATTAACATTCCTTCAAGGAATGCAAATGACTCATCATCTTTCATGACAGAGTTTTAGAATAAGATCATCCTAACTTGAGAAGAGAATGTGTCTGAGCTACTAACAAAATCAAACTTTAGTGTAATTTCCAAAACAGCATGAAATAACATCAGTTTTTGTTTTATAAATTAGGTCAGCTGTGGAGCCCATCTTGAATTAGAATCACTTCTAAAGTGAATCTATTGTAGATGCACTTTGTACATCCACTGATTACTTTCTGCAAGTTTCAGTAAAAGTTGTGAAGTAGTTCATGAGATATTTTGGTAAAAGACAAACGCTCGCAGATGAACAGGCAATAGCATTTTCATCTCATTTCCCCTTTAAACCATCTCATTGCACGGTTATTGAATTGTTTACTATTATAGGGGTTAGCAATTGCTTCTGAGAGACATTAAAGTATCCTCTTCTGTACTTATAATGCAGTGTTAATTTTCCCTTATCACTATAGTAGATCAGTGTCTTTACGTCCAGAAATTACTTGGCCACAAAGTTTTAGCTACACAGATACCCTGCTGCAAAAGACTGCAGGACTAATGTGAGGTGCTTCAAACACACACATAGCAAAAGTAGTGTGTATACCAAATGGAACAAAGTCAGCAATAAAAGGAAAACACTCCTCTGAACAAGACCATAATTGTTTGGATGACTTTAGCACATAAACTAATAATACGTTTCAGGTTTTGATATAACTATAAGTGCCTGGGTAGCTGCCTTTGATGTTAATTGGAACCACTGGGCAGCAATCTACTTTATAGTACTGACAAATAACAGCTTCCTCGGGCCTTAGCATTAGAGGTTAGCCAGCAGAGAAGGCACATACTCACCCCATATGCTCATCAATATGAATAAAACTCAAAAAGCAAGCTTGTCTTCACAGAGGCAGAACAATGCTGAGGACAGTCCCAGGCCTCAGCCCTGGTGATTGAAAAATCCTGTTTACAATTCTCAACAGTGCTTTCACGGGGGATTCTGTGTAGCACGGAGCAGTGTTTCATTGATGTTACAGTGCTATTTTTCTTTCACTCTTTAATAGCTAGACCAAATTGTGGTTTCAAAAAGGTGGTCCAATTGCAAATACTGCATTGGAAACATATTACTCACAAAGAGGCCTGTCCATTGTGTTTTGAATTTATTTTAGGAAATACAATAGTTTGGAACTCAAAAGAAATATCATTGCAGAGATCTGGATTTAATAAAAAATAATACAACTCATTGATTTTTACCTTTTAGGGCTTTTCTGCCATTGTTAGTTTAAAAAATATATATACATCACTGAAGGAAAACCTTGTCATCCGTCTCAATAATAGAAAACATACCCCAATGAAGAACGCAAACATTTTGTCCAGAGAATTGCGTGGACTTTTTGATGATGGAAAAAGTTCAAAGTGCTTCCCTTCTTCCCAGATGATACCACGTCATAGTGTGTACACAAGTGACCTTGTCTGATGCCAGACCCCCACAGGTCAGACATGAGAGGAAAGGTGCCTGCTCTTAGAGGCTGATTCACTGTAGGACAAACGACAGGCGCTGCTGAAGAAAGTAATTGGCTTGTCTCTGTGTAAAAAGCACTTACGTTCTGATTGTTCACAGAGCTGCAAATGTGAGCATCAAACGAAACAGACCCAAGGAAGTTTCTCCACTTTGACATGCTCCTCATCATGATGACTGACAGTGAGGACATGTGAACGATGTCTCGAGGTTTAAAAAGAAATGTAAGGCTGGACAAGATTGCGGAAGTAAAATGTTTTTGACAGAACCAGAAGGAAATGGAAACTTTTTTTTTTTAGCGATAAGGCTATGAACAAATTCCAACAGTAATCGTAAAATAACTCAAATGATTGATTTTCTTTGTAAGAGTACCTAAGGTAATTGATTCCACTCTCATGGTGGGAAAGTTAGTCACTAGTTTGTACCGAACCTACATTTTAAATGTTATGATGAGTATAAGCTGAGTACAAATATAACTGAGTTATACTCCGTTATGCAGTATTTGTCCATGAAACTCAATGAATCCAGTTACCGGTACTTGGATTACAAGAAAAACCTGGATGACCATTCATTTTCTGCTTTTAAACTCAGACAAGACAAAGGTTATTGTTTTTGGACACAAGTAAACTTTGCAGCCTTTCACTTCTTCTGGATGGCATTAATTAGCCTCAGAGTCAGAGAGATTTATTTATCATTCATATCTCATATGGTACATGTGGTGGAACGACATTATATACGCAGGGTCCCAATTACATCCAGCAATAAAATGTAAAAAAAAAAAACAACAACCAAAAAAAAAAAAAAAAAAAAAAACAGTAATAAGATCTAAGATATGACCTAAGAAAAACATCAGCTAAATATACACTAAGGTTCATGAACATGAGTCTCCAGTACTAACGTAAAAAAAAAATAAAAAAAAATAAAAAAATAAAAAAATAAAAACCAACAACCTTGGTGTTATTTGTGATCAGGATGTCTTTTAACCCCCACATTAAAAAATTACCTGGTCTGCTTTCCTCCACCTGCATAATATCTCTAAGATTAGCAACATCCTTTCCAAAAATGATGCAGAGAAACTGGTCCTTGCTTTTATCACATATAGGATGGACTATCACAATTGTTTATCAATTAGAAATTTGATAACTAGATGCTTGTTTTGCAGTAATGTTAACGTTTCATCCAATGAGCACCAGTATTGTCATTCATATGTTTTGGTTTATGTACAAATAAGTTGTCAGGTGTTAATTGGTGACCCATCCATCCATTATCTTTTACCCGCTTCTTCCATTTTTGGGTCACGGGGGTCGCCGGTGCCCATGTACAGCAATCACAGTGCGAGGGGAGGGGTACACCCTGGACAGGTCGCAAGTCCATCACAGGATCACATGGAGACAAACAACCATTCACGCTCTCACTCACACCTGGGGACAATTTAGAGTTACTAATCAGCCTAATATGCATGTTTTTGGTCTGTGGGAGGAAACCGGAGTACCTGGAGGAAACCCACACATGCACAAAGAGAACATGCAAACTACACCCAGAAAGGCTCCCGGACCGGGATTTGAGCTGACAACCTTCTCATTGAGAGGCAGCAGCTCTACCAGTTGCGCCACCGTGCTGCCCGTTAACTGGTGACCTTTTCATTAATTTGTAGCCACTTTTATTTGTTCCAGGGTGGTTGTTTTCTCATTCTTCATGTGTTTATGCTACAGAAAGATTCTTGAGAAAAACTATAGACTCAAAGTAATTTTGTTAAATCTGAAACGAGTCCACCTACATTATATAGCCACAGACAATACATTAGTGAATGGTTTTTCCTTCTTGCAGTGAAGACATTGTGTCAACTGTAATAGAAGCTGAAAGCAAACTTTTGCAGCAACCATTTTATAAAAGAATGTGGTCTGTCGACTAATGCATTATGCCCACCCAAAGAGTATTAAACTCTTCAAAAACATCCCACAAGGGTTGTTAGCACAAAAACAACTGATAATGGAGGCATGCAATCACAGTTTGAACCATAAAAAGAATACAAAGTTAATTAAGGTTGATGTAGGTAGATTTTTATTTTGTCAGTGTGCAAAAAAATGGAAATTATTTAGAAAGTAGTGTTTTTCCCCATAATAGTGCACTGTAAAAAGCCATGTATGTAAAAACTAGAAACAATCATGCACATTGTTATATCAAACAATCTAGTTTTTAGAGTTGTTTCAAGGCTGTTGTTAAAATGATATTCTATTTTTAGAGGACCAGGATAGAAGAGAGGAAATGTAACTTATAAATAAGAATCAAAGGATGCCCCATTCTTTATGACTTAGTATTACCAGACTCCCTGACATCTTTGAAAGTGGGAAAGCTTTTTTGCAGGACAGGTAAACGAAACATGTGGACTAAAAACTCTGCACTTGGGTCAGTTGTAGCTTAAAAGAAAATACATTACAAAAGGAACTAAACTAGATGCTGATCAAAGTCTGTAGTGGTAATATATAACAGGTGTTTCTGACCTCCACCCCTGCACCGTCATCCTACAGCCAACATCATTCCATTTGTGAAACTCATGTATTTCATATGTGCTTTGATAGGAACAATGGATAAAACATATTTCAGAGCTATTCATGCTATGTTACGAGCAGTCTGGTTCAACTTTTAGAGGACATTTGCAGGTGATAGATGAAGGCAACCACACTGCTGCTGTGCATTTACGGTGCTCTTTCATGATCCGCGGTGAGTTGAAAAGACCTGACGTAGTTGAAGCCCACACTGAGAGAAAAGCAGCCACCTGGATGTGAGACGCAGGCAAGAGTTGAAAGAAGGTTGGAAGGCTTAAGTTGGCACACAATCAAAGCACAATAGCTTTTTCACACATGGTCTAGGATAATATATAT
>JARVLU010000599.1:20563204-20589396 GCA_031762415.1 Simpsonichthys santanae | reverse complement strand
GGGGCTGAAAATGATGCAACACTTCAACTTGGATTATGTTTAATGTCAAATTTATTCATGACATTTACTCTCTCTAAGCTTTATTTACAATGACAACACTCGAACAGTGCAAATTTGTAAATTTTCACAAATCTAAACTCAGCCTGTTCACAAGCAATAAGTGAAAAGTGCATAAGTAGTAGTGCATTAATTTATATACTTGACAGTTTCTTAAATTAAACATGAACTTAAAAGAGAAGCCTTTTATTTTGGTGAGTTATTTTGATGGAATGGCCGATGTCCCATATTTACCTTTATCACTAGGCCTGTCACAATAACAACTTTTGCTGGGCGATTAATTCTCAGAAATTATTGTGATAAACAATAATATTGTTTGAAATTTGACCATAATTAGTAATTATGGTCAAATTGAAGAAGAAATGTTTAATTTGTTTTGCGTGTAGTACCTTTTTTGACCACTAAATGGCAGTATAAGACTGTCTGAACTGAATTATGGATAGTGAGGGAGCGAGCAGCGTGTCTCTTTAAGAAAAATGAGAGGGAGGCCCCTTGACTTGACATGGGCTGTTTTTCGTCGGTTCTTAAAATGGCGGACGCTCAGTGTGGTTTGAGCTCTTTAGCATAGCATTTTTCACACAAAGCTTTTAATAAAATAAAAAAAAAAATCAGTAAACAAGTTCTCAGCTTCTTTTTGCAGAGAAAAACAACTTTTTAGACAAAGGTGCGAGTTCAACTGTGAATTTTGGAGCTTCGACAAAATGGAGCCCCCACCCCCCCGAGGTCGGCCTGTTAGCTTAGCTCGTAGCTTAGCTTCTCAACTTAGCTGCTTTTGACAATCCCAAAACATGATTTTGGATTTTAAAGAGAAAGGGCAGGGACAGTGAAGAACACCGGAGTTGAACTTTTTATTATCCAGTGTCTTCAGTAAAAAGAGAGAGAGACAAAGAAACGATAAAGCCGATAAATGAAAATAAGGTTGATAATTTTCAATCATGCGATTATTTGATTTATTGTTTATTGCAACAGGGCTACTAATCACTAACTGGCCTATCTATTATTCATTCATCTATTCGCAATTATCACTAATATTGGGCGATACCAATACCATGGCGATAATATCGTGCATCCGTACATTTTTTCCTACATTAGACCTTTACAAAATCAAATTCTGAGCAGTATAGGCACCCTATCAAAATTTCTCCCAAAGTTTTCCAGCTGCTGTGATTCTCGTGATATCTTGCCCAGCAGCTCTTGTGTATGTAATTCAATCTACTGTCTAGTTTTCTGCTTGCATGGGGACTGTTCTCAGTTGTCACAGGGTGGGAGCATGCTTTCTTGTTGCTCGATTTTCTCTACTTTTCTCTTTGCTTCCTGAAGGACTGAAGAAAGTTCGTAATCCGGATCGAATGTACAGATCAGCAGTGTGTTATGCTGGCCACGGTCCACCTAAGAGTATCAGTGATGACACAGAGACGAACAGTAAGAGTCAGTTATTAATACTGCATCACTGCTGCAAGTCGCCACTAGCTGGCCAATCTATTATTCATTCATCAATTCATTTGTTTACCTCTTGATTTCATCCGTCCCCATGACCCCGCCGCCTTCCCATTCCTTGTTTTATTCACTTCCAACACAACACCTCCTGCGGCTGCTCCTGTTGATTGAAGTGTCTGCTTTACAGGATCACGCTGTCGATAGCTGAAGTGTTGTCGTTAACTAAGAGTGATTGTTTCAGGTTGAGGCCAGGGGATCAGGACCTGAGCAGACCCTCGGAGAGAAAGCTTGAGCTTTGAGCCATCAATTATGGCCCTGTCTTTGCCTTTTGTCTGCTTCTCTCAAAAGCTGCAATTGACGGTTGGGTGGGAATCACCTCAAGACAACAGGAGGACCAGAAAATATTGCTATGCTTACAGAAGTCAGATTATTCTTGAAGAAAAGTTGGTAAAAATGCAGAGGAGGGCTTCTAAAAGGGAACGCGGATCCTAAAACACCCGTCACAGATCATTTGGTTACTGTGCATGAGCAAAATCTTCTTGCTTCTCTCGCAGATGAACATTCCTTCACATTCCTTCACATTCGGACTGAATTAATATTTGTCTTTCATTACATGCAAGAGAACTGCAGCGCAAGGGGCAAAGAACGAGGGTGAAGCAGCATCACACAGCCTTTTACGACTCGCTTCACTGCACTTAGAACCCTCCACACAGACGCTACATTTCATCAAAACAAATCAGAAATATAGGCCAAAGCCTTGACTTTTTTGTGATGATTTTTTTTCCCTCTCTCGCTTTCGTCTGATTTTCAGTTTCATTCTTTTTTTTTTTTTTTCCAGCTGTAAAGCAGCTTGTTTCCCTGGAAAAAAAAAAAAAAAAAAAAAGAGCCTTTGCTCTTAATGAATCCACCAGTCTCTTCACCGCCGTGGAAAGACTGTTGATCTAGACTAGACTGCGTAATTAAGTGCGCTCATGTATTGTCATTTTTTTTTTAAATAGAGAGCATGAAATCACCCTCAACCCCTTGTTAGGCTCCTTACGTCTGCCACTGGAAGAGCTCCGCTGCACCCCGTTGTTGGGTATTATTATTATTTTTTTCTACCAGAGAGCGTTGTTTGAGAGACTTAATGGCAGGGGACTGCTTGTGCAGATCTATGAAGCGGGCTTGCACGCTGTAACAGATACGTCGTTGATAGACTTTGGTGTTACGCCTTCATGTGTGACAGCTCTGACTGACAATACGTTTTGCCAGTCTTGCTTCCCTCCCTCGTGTTATTGCGTGGTATTACACTATCCTGTCCCCGTGTCACACACTCTGTTTAATGCATTCAGCCAGGAGGCTTCTTTAAAATGTTTTTTTTTTTTTTTTTTTTTTTTTTCGGCCGACCGCGGGGACACTCTTGAATACAGGCAGGCAAACCATTGATCTGAGTAATCGTCTGAGTAATTGAAGGCGTAGTTATGATACAGAAAAAAGGGCTCTTTTGTGTGTGCGTTTGTAAGGAAGATGGAGAAAGTAAAAAAAAAAAAGAACAAGAGCAGGAGAGAGGAAAGCGAGACCTCACCTCTGCTCTCCTTGAGATGGGATTTTTATGGATGGGTGAGCTCGGCGAGGGCCGAGAACACATAAAGAGTCATTTTCAGTTTGTTGCAGGCAGTTAACCATGTGTGCATGTTTGCTGAACTTCCAGTAGTAAGCCTGAGGAATTTTATTTTGTTTAGCAGTCTGACTTTTTGACAGTTTCTCCTATTACGCTGCGTTACTCTGTGATGTTGAACCAAAAGCTGTCGTCTGTTTCCTCTGATGAAGTGTAAATGGAACGGCTGTGGAACAGCAACAGCTGCAAACCTGCACACGTCTCGTCTCGTCCAGTTGTAGAACAAATAGGAAACCGTGTCCAGCAAGATTCTCATGAATTTCCATCCAGCATGTTGCTGCTGCCGTCATCATCAGTATGGAAGGAAACAACACTGTGCGTGCGTCTCTTACAGCAGCTGTGTGCACATCGCAGGTCAAACACTCATTCTAGATGCTATTGCCGGGGGCCACGAAGTGTTCCTTTTGTTTGTGTTTGCTTTTAACACACCAGCACGATACACGCCAGACGATTAACATGAATGGTTTCCTGTAGGTCTGCATCAGGGCTATTCAACTGGTGGCCCAGGGGCCAACTCAGGCTCACAGGTGAGCTCAGTTTGGCCCAACCATGGGTTCATTTTTAAATAAAACTAGATTTTAAACTGTAAAACAGACTTAATTAATAACTTCTGGATGTCTGACCCCTGAGCTCTGGGCTTTCAGTAACTGTGGCCCCCTGAGTTATTTACTGTAGTTGAATAGTCCTGGTCTACATCCTCCCCTCTACTTTCTTATGGAACGTGGAGAGCAGGATATATGGAGAAGAACCCATGGACTCTCAGCATCACTAGCTATGTTTACATGGACATAAGTAATCGGATTAAACGGCCATTCGGAATAAAAATGCATCATGTAAACGCCCAGTTCGAATTATTTGTTGATTCAGCTCGATACAAGTTAATTTGTAATCTGAATGGTTTGTGCTGATTCATAATCTGAATGGTGTGCATGTAAACACTTAATCTGATCATTTTATTCTGACTGTAGAGAACTGACCTGACTGTGCATGCACGGCCTATGTCAACTTCAAGTGTTTAAACCTGGCTAGATGCTAATATGTCGGGGAAACAAAACTGGTCAGTGAGCGACACAACATTTCTATTGGAAATTTTGAAAGAGCTCAAAATGATCTGTATCACCTGTAGCTCAGTCAGTGAGTGCAGTAACTTCTCCACTATCATTACAACCTGGCACGGGTCCATTTTGGGTGCTCAGGTTTGTTTACGTTCATCACAGAAGTAGAACTTCTTCTTCTGTGTTTTTTTTAAGGCGAGTTTACCACTCTGCACATGTCACTTCTTCTGTTCTGTACATGTAAACGCTCATCATGAACGGACTGTGCCCATGTAAACGATATATTTAGATTATTTTATCTGAATACATTTCAATCCCGTCAAATAATTTTGCGCATATAAACATAGCTATTGTCAATAGTGTAAAAGAAATCAGAAATTGTGTAAATTGTGTTGTTGTAAAGCCCAGCGAGAAGAAGATCCTCGTGACTCAATGAGACTAACCTGTATAAATAAAGCTTGAATGAAAGCGACAGTGTAAAAGTTCAAAAGGTTGTTAAAGCTGAACGGCTTCGGCGCCTCTAAGGTCCTCGTTTGTTGAGAAATTACCGCGTTGTAGCTGTTTTGACTAAACCTTAAAAATCACATGGTGCTTGAGCTTACACTCATAGCATGTGTTGTGGATGACTCTCAGCTACCGTTATGCTAAATTTAAACTCAATATTTGTTAAACTGATTGAATTATATCCGTTACTGTGTTGGACATATTCAGTTAGCTGCAGCCTCCATGTTGGACGGGGACAGAATCCAAAAGTAAATTTGCTGTGGACGTACATCAAGTGATTACTTTCTGAGTTTCATTAAACTCTGATCGGGGTCTACAAGATATTTTGCTAACACTACAGCAGGGCTATTTAACAAAACTGCTCAGGGGCCCTCAGTTACTGAACCCCAAGAGCTCAGAGGCTGGACATCCAGCAGTTATTCTCATTAAGCAAGTTTGTTTTAAGGTTTAAAATCTAGTTTTATTTACTAATGAACCCACTTGTGGGCCGAACTGTGGTCACCCATGGGCCTGATTTAGCCCCCGGACCGCCAGTTGAATAGCCCTGCACAGACTAACACAATTAAAAAAAACATGATTCAGTGGTAAGTGATAATCAGGAAATAAAAGTTACTTCAGAGTTGGAGTCCTAAAGCTTTGCAGACAAACATCTTATCAAGCCTGCTGCAGTTTAGAAATCAGTCGTGTGGATAAGAGTAAAGGTCCAAACACATAAAGGAGAGAATGTGGTTAAACCACCACCTTTTCTAATGTCTAAAAAAAAGGATGCTTTCGACAACAGCGCTATAATTGTAAAACAAACATCACCATTCACATATTGAAGCACCTTAAGGTGAAGGTGTTGCCATGGCCTTCCTCATGCCCCAACCTAAACGTAATTGAAAATCAATGAGCGGACCTCAAAAGGACAACGCAGGCAAGATGGCACTTTTTACAATGAGAACGAGTGAAAAACCTTCAAACACAAACTCAAAAACACCGAGCGGTTATAAAAGTCGTCTTACTTGTAGCAGACGAGCCTGTCTTCTTAAAACTGATGTCTTTTTGTAAAATATTCATCTTTAGTCTGCATTTGGAATTAGTAGTTACTGAAAATTTGGCCGAATCGTATTATGCCTCAGTATTTTGTGGGAAGAATTTATAGATTTAAGCAAATCACAGGAAACTATCCAACTGTGAAGCAAAAAAACCATCAGCAAATCCTCCCGCAGGATTCCTCTCCATTCATTCACGCCTCACGTTCAGATTTATTGTTTTTGATCGCAGCATGTCAGCAGCTGACCACACTTGCTTGGTTTTGTCTCAGTAATCTCTGCTTTCCTGTTTTTTTATTTCCTGCCTTGTTACACTTGTTTTCTCCTGTTCTTAGCTTTCAGTCCAGGCTGACTTTGGACTGGTTTCACAGCTCGTTTTCTTGAGAGCTGAACTTTATCACACACAAATTTACTCTTACTGTAGATTGCCAAACCTGTCCTTTTTTTTTTTTTGCATTGCATGGATTATTTTCTTTGTATATATCTTTGTCTGTGCTGTAGAAACTGCATATGAGCATGTTGTTATAATTTTATTACTTTGTAAAGTCAAGTATGTCCTGCTACGTCTCATTTTTACGAGAATTGAGATGATGCACGCACTCTTATTCACTTTTCTGAAGGAAGGCATAGCATTCATTAAAGGAATGTATATTGTCCGCTGAGTTTTGGACTAAAATGTTCTTATTATGAGAAATGACAGAGCTGTAGTTTGTTTTGGTGAAGCCTGGAAAAAATGCCCAATTTAATGTAATATCACTCTCAGAGTTTGTTTAGTGAATGATTCTCAGCTACTACCACATTATACTTTAACTGAGTATCTGTAAAATTGACAGAGTTGTGGTCATTTTTGTGTGACTAAGTTCAGTTGACCTTGGCAGCCATCTTGAATTAAGTCAGCTCCTAAAGTTAAACAGCTGCAGATATACATACAATGATTATTTTCCAGAAGTACCTTTAAAATCTGTCCTGTGGTTCATGAGATATTTTGCTAACAGACAGATACACACATAGGGACATGAACAAAACTATTATTCTCCTTTTTGGCAGCTGACAATTAATAAACAAGTAAATACAGCAAGAATAGATGTAATTGAATTAAATTCAGTTTATATATCACCAAGTCACACTATTTATCTGAGGAGCAGACTGCTTTGAATTTAACTTAATCGCAGAACTCTCATCTTGAGCAAGCGTGAAGGCGACAGTGGAAAGGAAAAACTTCCTCATGAGGAAGAAACCTTTAGCAGAACCAGGTTCAGGACAAGCTGTCATCTGCTTCGACCAGCTGGGTTTGAGAGGAACAGGAAGGAGGAACAGATACACAATGGCAGGTCAAGAATCACATGTTAAGACGGAAATAGTATCAAATGAAAATTATTCAATTTCAACAATTCATTTAAGAAATGAAGTCAATTTGTCTAGTAGTCTAAGCCTGTGGCAGCATAACAAGACAACCCCAACTATAGGATTTATCAAAAAGGAAAGTCTTAAGCCCAGTCCTGAAACTGGACAATGTGTCAACCTTATGGACAGGCACTGGAAGTTGGTTCCACAAGAGAGGAGCCTGATAACTGAAAGATCTGACTAAAGATATCGATAACTGATTATCTTCGGAGTCAACCCATTTCAAAATGGTTGCCACAGCCAGTTGATCGTCAAAACAAAAGGTGGTCTCTCAGCAAAATGTGTCCATTACAAGAAGATTAATGAAGCATTCAGGAAATAATCATTAAATGTACATCTTGGTGGGTGATATGTATCCCTTCAAGGAAATGGTATTTATTTATTTTTTTATTTTATTTTTTAAATTTGTTTGTAGCGTGTAGGTCATCAGATGGTTTAGTCCCAGTGCCTTTAGCCAGCAGTAAACCTGGTGATGGCCACAGCTAACCAAAAAGTTAGCTTCGCTAACCCATAATCTGCTAACTACAAATGCTAAACCACTAACAGGTAAAAAAATAAAAAATAGCGGAAGCTAATGCTTAAATGCTAGCCGCTTAGACGACCGTCATTCAGTTTGTGACACACGTCTTCATCTCCTTCCAGTTGAAGCTGTATCAACCAGTCACACGCAGGTCTTGTCACATGTACAAGTAATAAGCCAATAGCGTGTCTAATGGACTCTTTGAGACACGCCCACAACAGACAGGAAAAAGCTTGTGAATTTAGTTAGCAATTTTAAAGTGGGCGAAACATAGTTTAGTAGACGCTAATTTTAACAATTTCCAAAATTTAGAGACGATGCAAATTCGCCAAATGAACAATTAGTTGCACTTAGATGTAAGAAGAAACCAGCCACTAGGGAGCACAAACCAGTGTGTCTCTTGTGCCGGTCCCAAGCCCGGGTAAATGGTGAGGGTTGTGTCAGGAAGGGCATCTGATGTAAAACACTTTTGCCAAAACCATAATGCGAGTTCATCAAAACATTGAATGGATTCAGGAAAAGAAATGAGGGGAATTATAAATATATAATTCATCCAACATGACATCTTTCTTCAACATCCTCATAAAGCACACCTGGGCCAAGGCTCGTTCAGAACCGGTCTGCCTGGTGGAAGGACAGATTCTTGACCTGGCAGGAAAAAAATAAAAACTTGGTTGTTTTGTAATCGAAGTAAACACAAGCTAACATTATTAAGAATGTTGATTTACCTGCTGTAAATCATCTACTGATTATCACAGAGTAAAGTGGGGTGGGGGGGGAGATTCTTCCAGATGCATATAAACACAGAATTCGTCCATGTCAACACGGATCTTTTCCTCTAATTAATACACGAAATAAACCCTACGCTTCCCCCCACCGTGTCCATGTAAATAGGGCCTAAATCAGTGTTAAGAACGTAAAAGTCCGCTGCAGCAGCGAGCGGGACATCAGTCATCAAGTGGCAGGAGACAGGGCCTGGTAATTTGCGGGTCTGCCTCTGTCTCTCCACAACCCCCACTACCTCCACTCTGCCTCCCCAGCCTCAAATTGACCAGGCTCAACTGTTGGTCATGCTGTATTACATGGGTTAGATGAAGTAATTATTTCTAGGCCACTGACTACAAGCAAGATTAATAGTTTTTGAAACAGCCATAATGGAGAGCTGACCTGCCGTGACATAAGCATTATTTCAGGCTCACCTCCACTCTCATCCCTTTCACCTCTGGGCACCAACATAGTGTGATTTATACCTGAGCTAATGAGGGGAGGGGACCTATAGGAGCTCAGGGCCACTGGCCTACTAGTGCTGCGTTACAGGCCTGCGCACACAACTGTACCGTACAGCCAGTGGAGTTCCTTGAAGATGAATGATTGCTTGATCTCATTTTTTTGAAAGTAGATATGATTAAAATCTGATAATAATTTTAAAAAAATGTCCTTGCATGGATATTTTGAGAGACACATAAACTGATGCTTGTACTGGTAAAAAAATAAAATAAAAATCTGTTCCCATTGACCAGTCTTTAAAAGGATAAACACTTTGGTACTAATGTTTAATCACACCATTTTTGGATTGTTTCATTGGTCACCCTCTCATTCTCATATTGTGCACCCTGGAAGATCAGAAAAGCCGGAGAGTTGTCACTAGATGGCAGTTGGACATCATATATCAGGTGCTCTCCATCCTTCATTTCACCACCTTCTTTTTCCTTCTTTCCTCCCCCTCCTCTCCTCCAAGCTAAGTACACCTCAGTTGTCAGGGTGTTTTATTTTTATTGGATGAGGGCAGCATGTAATGCATTCACCTTCGTTCCAGCTTGCTGTTAAATGCTGCATAACATGGTCTGGCCAGGCTCCGCCCCGTTAACCTCTCTGATTGGCTGTAATAATTAGCAGAAGTGCGCAGTAACTATGGCTTCTAGTGAGAGTTTGCGACAGCTTGCAGGTATTTGATGCAGAACAGAAAGTGGGCTTAAACAACGCAGTTCTAGTTCAGCTTGTCCACATCATTAATGACTTGCGTCCATGTTTTGAGTTTTAATATTAACCCCAAACTTGAATTTGTGCATGCATGCAGTGTGGCATCTGCAATTACATTTTCAAATGGGTGGGTTTGTAAACCTCCAGGATGTTAATCTGTTACCATTCAAGGTATTGGGAAGTGTGAAAAGGATTAAGCTTTTCAAATCCTGGTAGAATATTTCCCTTTGTTCACAATGAGTAAAAGAAAAATAAATAAGGAAATGGGGCAGCTTTTCAAGCAAGACAAGAGCCATCTGATGAACTTCTGGATTTTAATGCCATTGTGAGAAACATCTACCTCAGGATTCAAAGAAAGATGGTCTGATTGTTGTGTAAACAGTCGCAAATGATATGTAGCCCATAATTTAATATTAATCTGAGGTCACATCATAATACCAGTTTATCTGGGTCAAAGACTACATGAGCTAGGATTAAACCTGTCCTAGATGTGCCATCCACATCTGTTTTGAGCCATATGTTTTTTTTTTTTCTAGTGGCTTATATGATTGTAAAGATTTAAAACAAAGCCAAACCAAAGCTTGTTAATAAAAACATATCTAACAAAATTGTCTCAGCAAATGGGGCAACAGATAATTCAAGAGGTGATCTCACTACTGTATGGGGAAAAAAGACCCACATGATAACAGAAATTCTGATAGTCAGTGAAGGCCTATATTAAAAAAAAAAAAAAAAAAAAAATAAAAAAAAAAAAAAAAAAAAAAAAAAAAAACAAATACTAAAAAGAGGCTTTTCTTTTGGATGTGGTGCAGTTATTTTTTCATTCTAAAATTGTCCATATTATGTTATGAGCAAATATGATGTACTGCTGGTCTGCATAAATGGGAAAAAAAAATGTGTCTTGTCAATCAGCATACGTTATCAAATCTTATGTTTGGCGTAAGGTAATATTCTACACACAATAATTTTCACAGCCAACAGCCAATCAGAAACAGTTACCACGTCTTACCCCACTGTTTACCCTTGACTCTCAACCCTTTCGGGCTGGATTGCACATCATCTTTATCCCAGATGAAATGCCAGACTCTGTAGTGTCAGAAGATGATCTAATATGAAGTCGAAAGGACACAGAGCTGTAAAAATCATCATCATTTGACGAGGTTGCTTGTCACAGGATGGGTTTGATCAGCCTCTGCTTCTGTACACTGAGCCGGGTCTTTGCACTGTCTAACAGTGGTACTGGATTAGAGACACGAGCCACTTTTGCTGTGATCAGTCACTCACATATCGAGACACGCAGCAGGACTGAAATCCTTTTTGTGTGCTTCATCCACATTATGTACAAGCTTCTTCTTCATCAGGCCTACTGTATGGAAATGAGGAGCACTGCTTTTGACAAAGATAAGGCATGCCATTTTTTCCAGATTGTGAGAATTTTACAGTAATGCAAACACTGCCTTGGATTGAGATCAAGGGTGTTTTGGCCTGTGAAGCTGATGACCTGTCTGAATCCTACTGATCTGTGACATGTTGAGACAATGGCAGTGTGTATAAGGAGCCTGGCCCTACACCTCTCAGACACTGTGTATTGGTATGTGCTGTTGAAGTGTTTACTGTCACAAATCACAAACCTTACAGTGACCAGGTCCAGGTCCACTCATCTATTTGTCCATTCGCACCACCTTGAGCAATGTGTTGATCCACTGGGCTTTAAGGAGAGTAGCACCAGCCATTGGTGCTTGGAATTTAAATCGCTTCACCTGATTATTGATCTCTTCCGTCTCGTTGCACAGAGAGACACTTGGATAAAAAGGTGAAATGTAGAGGAGAAGAGCAATCTTCTGGCCCTGGTCCTCTGGACTTCTGGTCTGTCCTTGACACTGCCAGTGGGATAGGTCTAGGGAATGCCTCTTGTTTTCGCTGTAAGCCAGCATCCAGCCCCTACAGTTAGCTGGCCCTCCCTATGGATCATGCTGCACTTTGCACAGTTATATTGATTTTTTTGGGGAGGGACAGAGAAAGTGTGGTTGGATGGTGAGAGTGAAAGAGGGAGGGGGGGAACGGAGAAATCAAGGGAGCTTTCTAAAGCACTGACTTCTCCTTGACTGCACCTCGAGACGCGACAACCCTGTTAGAGCATAGTGGTCCTGGTGCTCCTCTGAAAACTGCTAATCACAGTCTTTCAATCAACACTATTCTGCCTCTCCTCTTTTTCCTTCCTCCATCGTGTACTCTTTCTCATTTTCTAACTCTTTTTCCTCACTAAACAAGACCCAACCTGAATATCAAGGGACAGTATTCACATTAAAACCGTCCATTCCACATGGAAAACAGCTGACCTCAAGCAAGTTGTAATTTGAAGGTGAAAACTAAAAAGCTTTTTCGATCGACATAAACTTAATGGAAACATTATGGCCTGGCCGCAAACGTACAATTAGGGCAAAATGGGTATCAGCAGTCCTAGTTTATAGACGCTTTGTCTCTTTTGAGAACAAGGCTGCTAGCTTAATCTTGGTGATGCTGGTAAGATGCCCTTGAACATGAAGTTTTATCTGCATGTCATGTGGAAAGATAGGAATTTTCTTTAAACCACTCTACAAAACTGCTTAGACCATGGCAGGTTTTTGTGCGAAATTCTTTGACAGTGAAGCAGTCAGTATGTTCTGGTAAAGAACATGCTCAGTAAATTTCTGGTGGGTAAATATAAAAAAAGGTTTTGTAGGGAGTATGCCGATGAATCTCTTCCATCCCTTCCTCTCTTTTTCTTCCTTTTTCTGTCTTCTTTTCTCCAGATTTGACACTTGCTAAAGGTCATGGAAACATCTTTTTTTTCCCCTTTGAGGTGTAGATAAGTGTGAAATAGATGTTGACACCACAGGCACACTGAAAAGCACTTAAACTGAGTGGCCATGCACCAACCTGTCTGAGTCTAGCTCTGTGCATTTGTAAATACTTTTGAATGATTGATCCTCCTGTAAGTCTGTCAGGTGCAGCAAGAGTGATGGAGAGCCCAAAAAACCAGATGAGGCCCGATACTTCTCTCTCTCTCCAACACACATGCATACACCATCTCTGCCTGACAGAATTATCTTAAGCATGTGTAAGGCAGGTAAAGGGAGCATATGGCAAGATGACATTTTATCCTGAAAGTTTGACCGGGCATCAGTAAAGGTGGCTACATTGCATGGGCATGTGTGCACATTTAATTAACGACTGTCAGTTGTCCCCCCCACAGATCTATTAATGTGCTTAGATCAGTGTTATAAACAGTGTGTGAAAGGTCTGCCCAGCATCATCCTTTTTAAATGACTGGCCTCTTGTTCTGATGGATGGATGGATGTGTTCTAATATTAATGATCACATCTCCTGCCACCCCATCGTGAGCTGAAATGAACAATGCAGCCTTCAGCCTTGAACAACAATTAGCAGACTGGTGGCTGCCTGTCAGCCATTTGTCATCACTTACCCCACCTGGTCACCCCTTATGAACACATGCTGAACATGTCTGTCAATAAATACAGCATACGCTCTGATTTGAAAAGGTGTGCTGTGGTTAATGGCATAGCGTTTCAGCTCTAATTTCTGAGCACATTTGTCTTTTTGTCCCTAATATGTTTCTAATCAAAAAGTGGGAATAAAACTACAGTATAGAAGAAGTGTCAGGAAAGCGGTCAATGTGGCCCAAAGAGTTTCCAGTATATGCAGAAAAGCCAAATAATATACACATCATAACAGTCAAAAACACCAAATATATTTTATTTGCACAAGTTTGAATGGAACACCTTTCATATAACAAAAAATGCAAATGTAATCTACCTGCTGTGAAAAATCTGCAAACTTAGGGCAGTGCAAGCTCTCCTCCAAAATATACATTTTAACAAGAAGGTTGCTGAATGTAAACTTTTTTTTCTTTAGAAATTGGCAGCATCTTCCTGACTGACCTGTGGCACTCATTGTCTAATTCATATTCATTGGCTGGTTCATAGCAAGAGTAAGAAGCCAAAAGGTTACACATTACCAATGCCCCTACTCTGAGGTCAGCTTCCACACATTTTGGTTATCCATTTACCAACTGGCCCAGTTAGCCATCACTCTGCTCCACCAAACTTATTGCTGATGCTTTTAAAACAAGTGAATAAAACAAGCGATTGTGAGAAAATGGCGAGAAGATGAAAACACATTTTTATTCTGGTACTGTATTTGTTTAGCGTGGCTTACATGGAATAAATAAGTGCAATGAGAGGTCATTTACAATACTGTAACTGTTTTAGCTAGTGTAAAGCAAGGAAAAAAATAATTTAGAAGACACTTTTGCAAGAAATGCTGAAGCAACAGTTCAAGCCATAGTTGAAACTGTTTGTATAGCTGAGTCATGTGAGCATTTTACTGGAAATTATTATTTGCCAGTGGCTTATTTTGGTGTAATGGCACTGAGGTGTTTTTTCCCCCCTACACTCAAGTCAGTATATCATTTGGGTGAAATAGATTTTGAATTTTATACATGTGCATGAAAATGAAAAGTATTGCCTTTTCCTAGAGAGACTTGAACTTTTGGTTAGAGTGTACTGTATTTTAAAATAGTTAAAAAAAATTAATCTAGTCAGTTGGAAGTTAAATATAAGGCTTCTGCAAACCTTTTCTTTTTGAGCATGGAAACACAATGTTCTGATGCAACAGGCACACCCTGCGTTTCTCCTCACGCTATTTTGCTTCACAAGAGGTTCCTACATTCTTCGATCCGGTGCCAAATGGACCGGGAAGGAAGCGCCTTTGATACACACAGGGAGCCTGCCTTTTTGAGCTTGACATTTTACAGCCAGCTTGTCAAATTTGCTGGTTCATCACTAGTTTTGAAGTGATGGACTAGTTCTATAACAGGTGTCTGACAAGTACCGATAGCTAACTGTTTAAACACGCCGCTCTGTTACACATCTATCCCTCATTTTTGTCACTTCTGTTACTGTGAAGGGCTAGCTGAGATCCAAGAGATTCTGCATGTTTGCAAGCTGAAATAGGTGCATGGCTTCGCTTGGAGGCCTTGAATAAGATACTGTTGGCTTTGTATCTTTGCAGTATAAACACGAGCAAAAAATTACCACCTGCCAAGACAATGTAACCAAAAATTCATGTTTCGCTACCAAAATGTTTGTAGTGGACTATACAAAACACAGAACCTTATATCTGCAGTTTATGGTGCAACAGCCAAATCTAGATTACCCGTGAGGAACTTGTGAGTTACTTGTGTCCACAGTCAGTAGATGTACAAAATACATTTTTTCAGTGGCCTTTCTAGGGAGACGGAGGTGGTTTTATCCCTGCAGCTGTGGAGTTATCTGGCTACTTTGAGCTATTGATGCTAAGCGCTGGACATTAATCTACTGAATGAAAATCACTTTGAAGAAAGTGTCTGTTGGAGTGTCACAGATGTGAAGTAAATTAAATTATTAAATATATAGTACACCGTTTGATATCTCTTATAGGCCAAGATCAAAGCAAACCAATTGAGTTCTATTCTACCTAATGTGTTTTTCTGTGATAAACAGTCCGGCTGAGGGAATAATCCCATCAAGGAAGGGGGAGATTAAAAAAAGAGAGAGAAAAAAGCATCAGATATATCACTCAGAACAGATGGTTTGGACTGCTACCGTGAAGCACCCTCTTTACAGTATTATGAAATTGGTAATCTTGTTTTTTGGGGTCTGGGTAGAAAGGCGAGCATTTTTTTATTTATTTTTTATTTTTTTTTTTGCACCTTGTGTTTTTCCTTTAAGAATCCGGTGCAGACACAGAGACAGAAGACAGACAGACGTTCTCTAATGCTGCTAGAGTCCTTCTGCCTCAGAGGGCTCCGGTAACTTCTTGTCTTTGGCATTTTTTGTGGAATTTCGTAGTAGGCTGATATATTTGACACATGTGTGACAGCCTTGGTTGCATGCTTTTGGGGCAGAGGAATCACACTTTCTACCACTGCTGTGTATTATTCAGAAAGCTCATATATTTTTTTGCGTTTTTGAAAACTTTTAAAGTAGTGAATAAAGCTGATACGAATGGCATTATCAAATATACACACCTAAAAAGTTTGTGAATGGCAAAAAATAGGATTTGACCACTCACACAGCAGCATACATATATGCACAGATGGATACACATACAACAGTAGCCCGGAGTCTTGCCTTGATATCTTCAGCTTCTGTCATGAGTTAGACTTTGACACCAGTGATTGTGTGTCAGCTTGTCAATTTCTACCAACAGCCTTTGAATGCAGCCTAGCCATGAATAGTGCATGGTTTTTTTTTTTGGTGGGGTGTGGGCTTCCAGCTGTCTGCAAGTCTGTTTTTGTTTGTTTCAGAATAATTCGGAAGGCCTGTACACTTGTGCATCCTTTAAGAAAACTTCCAGTAGGTGTTGTGTTGTTTAGCCTAAGGTCAATATTCAACCCTGAAGATAAATTTATCAAATTGCCTCAAACAAGATGCCCTTCCATTTGATCTGTCCCCATTAATAATTATTGGATCTTTTTACACCCAACCCTCCACCACCCCTACTCCCTCTGTCTTCAATGCACATTCCTTCACCGCTCACACTCTTTTTGATCCATCTTCCATTTTGAGTTAGGACACATAACTTTTTGTAATTCCACTGTAAACGTTTACGCACAAGATGTTTTATTTCACTCAAAAATTCTGGACATACTTTAGCAGCCGTGTCTCACAATGTGCCTCCTGGGTTTTTTGGCATTGCCGGTATTAGTGCAGAAAAAAAAAAGAGTCAAATGCAGGTTGTAAATGTCACTAAAATATACAGGTTGCCTTTTATTCTTTGTTACAACTGTTGGGTTGTTGATCCACAAGCCATTAATCAAAAACTCAGGGATGTGAAAAGACATGGGCATGCCATTGACATTTCACCTTCCTGCTCCAGAACCCACATGCAATTTGTGTGTGTGTGTGTGTGTGCGCACCTCTGTGAAATTAATGCTGAGATACCAATTTCACAAATACAAACAAATGCAAACAGAATCAACATCGCTGCACACATATATGAAAAAAGCAGTGCTCAGAAACAAATTTTATTTGGATAGACAATATTTTTATGTCAGCTCTGTCAAAATTCATGCTCAATAATCCAGGTTAAAAAAAAAAAATCTACAAAGTTGATTCAGGTCCTCTAGACATTTCTTTTTGTTGTAATGTTTCACCTTTCATCCAGAAGACTTCATCAGTCCAAGGAGCCACAACAAACTCAGTCTTATCAGTATCACATTCACATAGTGGACCAACCAGTTTGATGGTGACAAGATGGTTTCTGGAGTCCACCCTCTCCCCCCACTGACTGGTCTGAGGCAGCCATGGCCAAAGTGGTTCAAAACATCAAAGTTCATGCTCAATAATCTTGGATATTGGAAACTTGGATAATCTTGGATTATGGGAGAGGGTGGACTCCTGAAACCAGCTTATCACCATCAAACTTATTGGCCCACTGTGAGTATGCTGCTTATAAGATTGAGTTTGTTGTGGCTCTTCGGACTGATGAAGTATTTTGGATGAAGGACAAAACGTTTCAACAAAAAGAAACCGTCCAGAGGAACTGACTTAACTTTGTTGGAATGTCAGCTATGCCTTGATAAAAAGGTTAGAGTTAGAGTGGAATTTGAATGGAACGAAAGTCACTTTTTACACATTCACAAGTTGAACGGTCATATTGTAGGTGCTCTTTATTGTTTGTTAAAGACATAAACTTGACTGCCAATAAATTGGGATTTAGTTTTTGGGGTGCCATTGACATTTATTGTTATAATATATTTTCTTCTAGTTATTTTTATTTTATTTTATGGATTGTCTTGCTTCAATGATTTGCCATTGCTTTGTACACTTCTGTCAAACCTTTAAAATGTTTTCAAGGTGAGTGATTATAAAAAAGAAAAAAAAAGAAAAGAAAAGAAACATAATACAATGGATAAATTGATGTCCTCTGACTACCAAACATAGGGTGCACATTTGGTAGTCAAGAGCTCAAGAACCAATAGTGTTTGCTGATTGAGTTGAATGAAAAGGCGATAATTTTACTTTCTAGATAATATGTAAAACAACATGTTAGATGTAATAATCTATTTTATTGTGTTGTGTTTCACAGAGGTGTAGGCTACTGCAGGAGTTGGGAGACCAGAAGATCCCCTTTTTGGGACCTTCAGACCGAGGCTTTCAGCAACTGGTGAGTTCGTTCTACTTCCATTTAATGCCAAAAATAATCTAGATGTTTACACTGAGGGTGCTGCTACCTTAATAAACAGTAAATATACCTATAATTTAGATTTAGTAAAGTGTTGTGTGTCTTTATAAAGTAATGGGATCATTGTGCTTTGACTCAGATGGTTGATGTTTTCTAGTGGGATACCAGTTACTGTGGCTTGGCATTGAGGAAATCCTGTTCGCTGCCTGTTGAGCTGCATGGTCGAGTTCAGACAGCTCTGCTCACCCTCAGAAGGAAGGGCTGCCTCCTGAAGGATCTGGTTCGTGTTCGTGATCGAGATGTGTTTACTGCTGTGTCGCGAGTGCTGGTGGGTGAGCCGGGCCATACCTACCGCTATCTGGACACACGGCTCTTTGCTATTCCCTGGCACAGTGAGGACACAGAGGTCAAAGGACAAAACTGTTGTGATCCAGACTTAAGAGCTGCCTGCAAGGCACTATGGGAGCTCAACAACTTTTTCTGCTCTGACGTGTCTCAGCTGAAAGAAGGAGACAGGCTAACAAAATGTGTGAAGGCCGAAGCAGAAGTTAAACTAGGTGAGGAGGGGGACACAGCGTCAAAACACAGTGAAGACTCTAAAAATAGTGAAGGGGGAGACTCAGAGTCCAGACAAAGTGAGGAGGGGGAAACAGAGTCCAAACACAGTGAGGAGTGGGACATTGAGTCAAAACATAGTGAAGAAGGCTGCTCTGCGTCAAAACTGGAAGGGGAGTGGGAGACTGAGTTCAAACTCGACAGCGAGAAGGGGGAGTCCTCCCAAGTTTCACAAAGTGTAACCTGTGTTGCAGCAACTTCAGAACACAGTGAAGGAAAATGCTCCAGCTGGACAACCGAAGCCACCAGTGGGACAGAGACGAACCCTGCGAGATTAGACGCCCAAGAGAAGCCTGTAACTCAACTAAAGCACAGCCTGTCAGATTACCACATTCAGGACAAGGAGGAACATGAGACTGGGCAGGGTTGTTCCCAGCCCAGTCCTCAAGTTTACACTGGTTTGGTTAGCTTCAATGTCACCTTACTGAACTACATGGACCCAGCACAAATGAGCCATCTAAAAGAGGAGCCCTACTATGGCATGGGGAAAATGGCAGTAGGGTGGCACCATGACGAAAACCTAATCACACATTCACCAGTGGCTGTTTACAACTTTAATTGTCAAAATGACAAAGGTAAGACTTTAAGTAAAATAGCAAACCTGTCATTTACTGTATATATGCGTGTATGGTTCATTGATGTTCATACCGGTGCATTAGACTGAACTATGGTTGATACATTTTACCATTTCACAGATTTAACAACCCTTTTAAACAATTTAATTCACATTAACATGCTCTTTTTTTATTTTTTATTTTTTAACTTCTTTTCCACTTCAATATCATCACATCAACTTATCTTGGCTGCTTCATGGTGGATTAGATGCAGGTAACCTTGTGTGTTTTGACCCTACAGCAGTGCTGTTGCAACTGTAGACATGGCCTCTGGTGAGGCAACCATCAGATCTATCTATGTGATAGTGTCAGGGCATTATCAAATGTCATCACCAGTTGGCTGTTGACAGCCTTATCACTGCTTGTGCTTTGGGAGATCACAGACATTTGAATCTGAGCTCTTAACATCTCAATGGCATCGTCTAACAAACAGGCCTTATCACAAGCGCTACATCTCATCTAAATCATTTCCCCAAGAAATGATCAATGTGCAATTATCTGATATGGAATAATGTGTCCCGCTTTGATAAGTGTTCCTCAACTGTACCGTGTGGATAATACGATGTCGCCTAATTACCGAATGTGCACCCTCTGTAGAGCTAATTGTGTTTGCTGATTGAGCTGACAGAGAAAAGGCGAGAAGTTTGCTTTCTAGAAAGTATGTGAAACAGACTGTAGAACACACCACAGCCATAAACAAAACATGTTTTATTTAAAATAAAAACATGTCTTAAAAGGGTTAAAACTTGTTCAGAAAAAAATTGGAATTAACCACATTTTCATCCAAATTAAAGTTTAATTTAGGCCTGCCACAATGACAAATTTTGCTGGGCGATTAATTGTCTCAGAAATTATTGTGATAAACCATAATATTGTTTGAAATTTAACAAAATTGTCAAATTTTAGAAGAATTGTTGATTTGTTTGGTGTGTAGTACCTTTTTTGACCACTTGATGACAGTACAGTACAAGACTTCAGTAGAAAAAAGAAACACCAAGAAATGATAAAGCCGGCAAATAAAAATGAGGTTCATAATTTTCATTCACCATGCGATTAATTGATATATTGTTTATCACGACAGGCCTACTTTAATTATTAATTGACCCTCCCTTGCTTTGTTTATATGCTGGATATAATGAAATGTATTTTCCAGAGCTGGATGAAAATTAATCACAGTTATAGTTCATGTGCTGTTCTGTGGAATAAGAGAGCTTAAAATAATCACAGTTTGCTGACCAAAAGTTGCCAAAGTTGTAATTTTGCAGTGTCACACAGGTGCGGTTTTAAGTGTTCTGACATCCAAACACATTTTATACTTGATGTTTCTATTGAACGTAAAAGGGAACACCTGCTCCAGAGCTCTGCTTTAATAATTTGTTCTAGGTCATTTCAACTTTGACCCTGTGAACACTGGCATCAAACACTTTAGTGTAACACCTTGCCGTGCTAGTTCTGGTTGACCTCACAGTTTCAGATTTTACAGAGTCAAGTTTGATGAGAACCTCTCGTCTGTGTTTTGAGGCTTGGCTCTGAGGTTTTCCAGAGCCTGGCTGGATTTTTTAGAGACGTGTTCCCTAAAGTACAGCTATGCAACATACTAGACAATGTATATATACTGACACTTTATTGTTAAATTTGCTTTTTTCTGAAGGTCTGCTGTACATTTACTTTTCAACAGCCTCACCTCGTCACTTTTCTTTGAACTGAGAAATGCAGATATGTCTATTTTTTTCCCTCCTAGCTGCTCTGATCCAAAGGAATCTGCCATGACTGAGTGTTTTCCGGCACAAAGGATGGGCTTCTACCATTCCTGAGGCCTTGGGGAGTGCTGTCATTAGCTGGCTCTCAGAGCACAATGCCTGGAAATTAAGTTACTATTTATCCATGCTGAGCAAAGGAAAAGGCAGCTATGAGGCAGAGAGGCCCAGAAAGACTTTAGTATTGATTTTGCTGAAGGGTGTCGGCCAGCCGAGCCAAATCTTGTTTTTGTAGGCTGCCGTGTAAGAACTGAGGCAGAGAGAAGAACAGCGAAGGCGGTATCACTGAATAGGTTCAGCAACAAGAATATCATAGGATACATGCTCTCACACACTCACTAAACAACATCAGGGGCTTTTATCCAACTATTTCCGCTTGCACAGTATAATGATAGCATAAAGATCCTGTGCTAACAGTCAATATGACCACAGCAACACGTCTCATCTTTGCTCAAACGTTAAGTGATTCTTATATTCTGGAGACAGGCTTACAACTTACACCCATTGTTTGGCTAGTATTGATTTAATCGTTGCACTCTGTACTTTTGTTGTGGTGATTCTTCTTTCTTTATTTCCTGGCTGTGATGATAAGTGGTCATTGATACAGTTTTTATGCTGCATTCTCCTGATAAAATTGTTTCAATTTAAGTTAAAAAAAATCTCTAATTTAATTACCTATTGAAGTGTTTGAGTACAAGTGTTTTGCTGCCAAAGCCAAAATATGTATTTTAGTGCTACATACAAATAAAAAAGTGAGATGAGATGTGTATGACTGACAGGCGAATGCAGTGAGGGAGGCGGTGACGAGAAGGCATACTGGAGGATCGGGCTCAAGGTGGCCTGGGACATCCACACTCCTGGCCTGATGCTACCGCTGGAGTCTGGAGACTGCTATTACATGAGAGGTACTACGAGTTCTCCATAAACACACTCGCAGGATACACATGCGTGCATGTTAACATGCCGCTCAATGCATCTCGCTCACATCCACCACTGTGTCTGAATACGGAGAGAGGAGCACTTTCATTACACTGTTCTAGTGTTTTCTGTACTTCGTCCCAAATGACCCACAACAGCAGGATTCACTTCACTCTCACTTTCCTGCACTGCCCTCATCTTCTAATTCTTTCTGCAGGAGAAATGGAACTGAGACGTGTGTGCGTGTGTGTGTGTGAGAGAGAGAGAGCGCGAAGAGAGACGTTTCTTGGCCAGAACACAAGAGCTTTAAGGTTCCATGAAATTGTGTGCATTAGAGAGGTTAGGAAAACCAAATGTTATTTTTTGAAGTCCTGTGACCCATTGCTGACGACGTCTCTATGGGGAGAACAGACTGCAAGCCACAGGGGTGTAAATCGTAGCTTAATGCTTTTGGCTGCTGCAGACACCTCCACCCTCCTCTTTTCGGTCCCGTGGGTCCTTGCAGGCTTTCTCATATTTTCTAAGTCCAAGGACATTTATTCACATCACAGCAGATGTACAAGACATGAGGAATCCTATATGGATGGATGGGGATTTTTTTTAATTTTTATAAAGGCACCCTGCGTTCATAAACATGTAAGGACAGGCATACAATATGATCTAGTGTAATTCCCATCATCAGCTGCTTAATGAATGTTTATATTTTTACAATGATCATTTTAAACTAAAAACAGACCAAAGAACATTTACATAGGTACCTGAGGTATTTATTCACACATCATATTCACTGAAATAATGTGCTTTCATCAGAGTTTTACATATACATTTATTGTTGCCACTTTATTAATGTCAAACATCTTTGTTGTAACATCCTTGTTTTAGATGTAGACATATTTATTCTTGTGCTGATTTTTACCACCCTAACTGTTTCAGTTTGCCAGCCTCACCTTTTTAACATTCACATATATGACCTGCCGTCAGTCCTGTCACGATAACAAATTTTGCTGGGCGATTAATTGTCTCAGAAATTAATGCGATAAATGATAATATTGTTTGGAATTTGATAATAATTAATAATTATTGTCAAATTTAAGAATACATTTTTAGAATTTACTTTACATGTAGTACCTGTTTTTGCCCACTTGATGGCAGTATAAGATGTTTGAACTGAATGATGGGTAGTGAGGGAGCAAGCAGCGTGTCTCTTTAAAAAGGTTAAGTAGACAGTTAAAATGGATTTTGAATTTAAAATGGATAAAAAGAACGGGAGGGGTCAGTAAAGAGTACTGGAGTTGAGCTTTTTGTCATCCAGTGTCTTCAGTAGAAAGAGACGAAGAAACGATAAAGCCAATAAATGAAATTGAGGTCGATAATTTTCATTTATCATTTTTATTTATTGCGACAAGCCTACCTGCCATTGTGTATCTGTTCCTACCAAACCCAGCCGGTCGAATCAGATGGCTGCTTGTCCTGAGCCTGGTTCTGCTAAAGGTTTCTTCTTCATGAGTGAGTTTTTCCTTTTCACTGTCGCCTTAACGCTTGCTCAAGATGAGAGTTCTGCGATGGAGTTAAACTCAAAGCAGTCTGCTCCTCGGATAATGTTTAAGTATTATTTTTAAATACGAACGTTTCTGATGATTTATTTTATATACAAATGTTTCTGTTCAGTGCCCTGAGACAGCTTCTGTTGTGACTTGTCACTATATAAATACACTGAACGGAACATAGAAGATTACATTAATTGATCATTTTTTAAACATTATACAGTATACTGTATAACCCTGTGACAAATGTGATAACACATATTTGTCATTGTGATAAGGGGACAAATAAAAATAACTTTTTGATCTCTTCAGGAGCAGCTGAACATGTGAGGTGCCATTTCTTTAATATTTTATTTTTTCTGTGTGAAGAATTGACTGTCTCCTGCAGCTCCTAGCTTCTATAATCTTTTAACATTTGGGACTTGGATTTAGGGAATACACTGTGATCTTGAGGTCCTAATTGAATAGATTTGGAAAATACTAGCTGTGCTTTTTGTGTTTTTTTTTTTTTTAATATGTTTTTAATCTAAAAATTGCATATGTCTGGTTTTATATAATTTATAGGTGATGATAGTTTAAACCTTTTTAAAGTCAAGGTATTTAAGAAAATGTTAGTTTGACATGCAGTTACATTTTCTACAATATTCACTTATAAATCAGTTCATTACCATAGTTTGCCAGTTACATGCCATAGTGCATAATTGTAAAGTACAAAGCACCTGTAAAATAACTGCTTCTGTATTAATCAGCATGGCTATACCTATAATAAACATTTATTTTAATTGAAAAACTATTATTTCTAAATTAAAAGTAAGCTGCTGTTTTTTATTTTTATTTCTTTAATTGTTTTCATTCCAACAGAAAACTAAACATTCATTATGTATATTTCAATAACAAGAGTTGTGGAAAGGTTTAAGTGTAAATAAGAAATGATTATTGTAAGTTATTACTTTTTTACTTTTGCATTGTGACAGTAGCCATGGTGTATTGGTATACTCTATCAAATATGAAAGCATAATTAAAGGTGTACTTGCACATTCCTAAAACACTGGCTTTTAAATAGGTTACTAACCTGTTAGGCACTGTATGGTATTATTGACGTCCTGACTGGCTCTTTGACGACGCCGTGTTTTCGTCAAGCAGCAGCGATGCCTGTACCTAAAATTTAGCTCGACAGGGCCTGAAGCCGACCTTATAGGACAGGATGAGATTTACAATGGAGCCGTCAGTTTCAGGCTAGCCGTGATAATAGAGTGATGGGCTGTTGTGCGGGCCATTCTAATGGGACTCAACTGTCGCGGATCAGTGGGGATTTATGCTCCGCTCGGTGAGTGCGCCTTTGAGAGTCCAACTGCTGCGCGTCGATAGCAGCTCGGCCGTCTGTTGCTTTGTTGGCCTACCTGAATTAAACACTTGGCACAGTGTGCAGACATATGCACACCACGCGTATGAATTTGCACATCTCGCGTGCGCAAAAACGCGCACGTCTTCACACATGGACGTCTTTTTGAAGCGTGCGTGTGCCCCACCCTCATCTCCATCCCGCACAGAGAGAGCAGGCACAACTAAAGCAGGCGTTAAAATACATTGTACTTGTGATTTACTGACATACACCCAATGATAAGTAGTTTTGCGGTATTAAAAGGAAACTACAATAGTGAATAACCGCAGACGCTGTTATATAATTTCAGCACCATTTGTCGGCGGCTGGCCCTTTTGAACTGCTAATGTCTGAACTGCTGGAGGCAAATTGAATCACCATCATTTCCACCCAAATGGAATTTCGGTGGTTAAAAAAGAACAATGCAAGTCCTGACACCGGGCCTGTTCAATAATCTGATTTCCAGCTCCCAATGCACAGTGGGGAGGCGGGGGGGGGCTGGAGAAAAGAGTTGACCCAATATATTTAAAAGCCTGCTTCCTGGAAAAGGAGGACAAGTGGCAGCAGGCACAGGGGTTGAAAGAAAGATAAATATTTATTACAGTTATCGAGTTTGCCTCGACTCCCTCCTGATCCCACTGACTGCATCAGACGCGCCAAGAAAAGAGCAGATTGATGGAGATAATTTGTTATTGGATATAAACAGTTTTAAAGACGCGGAGTAATTCTGCCCAGAGACCTAATCCTTCACAATCTCATCAGGGTGAAGAAAACACCAGCAAGTTGTTTTGTTTGTCACCGTCTTTTTTTTTTTTTTTCTTCCGCTCCTTCCACCAAACAATAATATCTTCCTCCCAAAGCATTTGGCTGTTTGACTTTCAAATCACAGGCATTAGCTGGTGTACTCTTGCTCAAGGCGGGTGTAAATATGCACATGTGCTGTGAATGACAGCTCTGTCATGGCTAAATTAATTATTGGTGGGAGGCAAATAATGGCAGAGCTGAGAAACATCTATACACACAAAGAAACACATGGAGGGATATACAGGAAACAGCACTGTGAAGCTTGTGCGATATTGGACAAATGTTTGTTGGTATGGCACTTCCATCTTGACAGATTGAGCACGATCTGCTTCTGTTTGGTAATTAAAAATTTTATTACAATGCTCTTCGTTCTATTTGATTCGGTGCCGGACCAAGTGGAAAAACGTCTGAGTGTACAAGTTGATTTAGTCTAATTGACTCGCACTTTTCATATGTTTTTGTGTTGTAATATTTTCTGTTCAATCGTCTCGTTCATTTTTTAATAAAAGATTAAAACAATGGTGCGCACACAGTTTGACTTGTGAGATAATTATTCTCTTTTTTTTTTTTGCTTGAGTTATTTTGACAGAAATTAAAAAAAAAAAAAAAAAAAAAAAAATATCAGCAGTAAAACCCGGGGCATATATTTTTCCATTTCTTTTTATTTTATTTTTTTAGTTTT
>JARVLU010000599.1:20520651-20532407 GCA_031762415.1 Simpsonichthys santanae | reverse complement strand
TGAAAAACAACCCGTATAAACAACTAAACTAACAAACTCCTCAACTAAAACACAAACATAGCAACACCTCCCAAAGTCACTGAGCAAGACACATACCTGTAATCCCTAATTGCTCCCCAGGCGCTTACATACGGTAGTTGCGTTCTGCTCCACCTGGGTGTATCCCAGGTGTGATTAGTTAAATGCAGAGAACCAATTTTGCCGTTGTATGGGAATATACAATGATGACAACACATAGCACTTTACTAATAAAAAAAAAAGATCTTAAGTTTTGCCGCTTTTTAATGTTGGCCGCCATTCTCCAAACAGAACTTAAAACACATTTTGTCATTGAGGAAGTTAAACTACTAACAATGAAACATTTTTTGTTTGCTACACTTTTTCAGCAAACTATTTGTAAAGTATGCATTAGAATATGTATACAGTATATAGTAATCCTTTTTTTTTAATGGGTGGGATGGAGGGGCAGTTTTAGTTGTAGTGATTTAGTTTTAGATTACAGTATTACTTTGTTTGTTGAAGTGCAAATTATCTTTATCAAAGGCATCTCCATGCTGTCATATAATACTATTTACATTTTATAAGTTTTAACATGGCATTTTCTTAGTATTCTGTAAAGCCTATTGTTTATCAGAACACTGCATGTTTTGTCCAATAGTGCATCATACTATTGGTAGATGATTGATCCCTGATGGTCCTAAGATAATGTGGACAAGCTGTGTCGACAAAGCTGATGCATTTTCTTTCATGAACACTAAAGTTCATACTGGTTTATGGTAGTATTAAATTTGAGGTACATATGTGCAAAATCGTCCTAGTCTGCATAGAATAATAGTTTTAAAATTTGTCAATGAATATCTTACACATCCATTTACAAAATAAAAAAAAAAATTGGCTTTTCTGTGGATACTGTTTTTTACACCAGATCATTACAATAACCACTTAATGACATCACCTTTTTCATTTAGCATTTATTGTTGTTTTGATTTGTTGTTTTTGTTACCTAATCATAATTTAGCCCTACATTGCACTCATACAATTTCATTAATGGAATACAAGAGTGAAGGTAACAAAAACAATGAAGTTATAGAGGCAAACAGTCACAACATTGCCTTGAACTATTTGCAATGCCAGATAATTCAATGTTTATGTACTGATCACTGTTTTTTATTTATTTATATAACTGTTTCAGTTTATATAACTGAAACAGGTGATGTACCACATATATTACTTCTTTAAATTGGTGAAATAATACAAATAATAAAAGGTATTGCTTTTTTTTTTTTTTTTTACATGTAGTCTTTCTAACCCTTTCCAAGACAAATGCTTTGATACACTGAATATGCTACAGTGTTACAGGGATTGTGTTATACTCAGTCTGTGGCTTTCTACATTTATTGCTTGAATTTATTTATTTTATCCAGATTATAGGGAGTTAGTGTGTTTTTTATTCTGAGCAAATGAAAAATCAGCTGACATGGCAAGCAAATTCAAAGAACCGACAAAGAGGTCCACGTGTCCGCAGCTGTACTCATCACTCAACCATCCAGCTCGACCCATGACCCGTAGGGCTGTGTCCCAGCCTCCATCGGCTTTATGTTTCCTTCTATTGTCGTCCTTTCTTGTCCTCACCTGGTCAAGCTGCTGCTACACAAAAAGTCTAGTCTGTCATCAAAACCAAAGGTCATCAGGGGCCAAAAGGGGCTGGAGAGGTTAA
Source organism: Simpsonichthys santanae (assembly GCA_031762415.1). NCBI lineage: Eukaryota > Metazoa > Chordata > Actinopteri > Cyprinodontiformes > Rivulidae > Simpsonichthys > Simpsonichthys santanae. The sequence goes on along the minus strand of JARVLU010000599.1, from coordinate 20,530,690 downwards.
AGTTGTGTCCAGTCGAGGATGACCCCACCAGTGTTGTCAGCAACCAGTTGCACCCCTGTGGAGGTGCATAGTGACACCGAAAAGAGGAAGAGAGAAACCTTCGTCGGGTGGCACTTCATTTCTGGAGTGGTGACATTTCTTTTGTACCGTGCCTGACAGACCCTGCCCTGATTCCTGCATAGGGGTGGGAGAGAGTTGGTACACAATAGAGGTTCTTCCATCCCAGATGGGAAAGACTGTCAGTGTCATGACTACAATAAAGATGTACAGATCACAACTTTGTCCAACGTACCCAGTGACCTCCTTAAAGCTTGAGGCATGGATTCCACATAGTATATGGGATTGCTATCATGCTAGATTTTTTTTTCCCACAAACAAGACTTTATTGGGCTTAAGTTTTCATTATATCACTAGCAAAAAAATACATACAGTAATCTGAAACAAAGGGTGAAGTCATATTCACAATGAAATGTGCCATTAAAATGTAAAGCCTTGCATTTTTTTTAAATACACAGATATATCTGTGAAATGACATTGTGTGATTTCATGAGCCACTACTTGATCTCGCAGGATGTGTTAGCTCTTTAAGTATCCGTTGAAGACAACTCTCAGCTACTATCACACCAAATCTGGCACAGTATCTGTAAAACTGAGTCATAGCCGTTTTTGTCTTGGCTAAGGTTGATTATCTGTGGCCTTCTTGAATTGGGTTGAATCCAAAGTTAACACATTGTAGATGGATATTCAAAGATTACTTTTTGAGAATTGCACTAAAACTTGTCTACTGGTTCGTTACATATTTTGCTAAGAGACGGGGTTGTTGCCAATAGTTATTGCCAAATGTTTAAACAAAGATGTCACGCAGTGTGAAGTATTTGGACTATGTGTTGGGTAGGATAATTAGTAATTACAGTATATACATCCAGTGATTGCTTTCGGAAAGTTTCAAAGAAAACATGTCCGATTCTCATGAAATATTTTGCACCATTACAAACAAAAACACACACAGAGACATAGTCAAATACAATGTCACCTTCACCTTTGAGTGTGTGTGTGTGTGGGGGGGGGGGGGACGACTCATATTTCTAAACAGAAATTACAAACTTTCCATAAACTAGGAATACTGCTTCCTTTAGTTTAAAGGAAACAGTGACAAGATGCTATTTTTTAATGCTACAATAGTTGCAAGGATATTGTTGGGTGGTTAATTTACAAAAGTATCCTGTCAATGGGAGAGGGGAATAATCAGGAATGTAATGAAGAAAATTAAGTAAACCCAATTAATATACAAGTTAGTTTATGCTTATTGACAGCAAACTGCATCCACAGAGATTTTAAATGAAACAATAATGGGAAGTTTATCCTGAAGTCTTTGTATAAGCAATTGCTAAAGTAGTGTGTACATCATATTGTTAGCATATAAAAATAAAACTGAACTATGAATGTAGCCTTAGGGAAGAACTTCATGATGTTGGCATTTTATGTATTGAGTGATTATTACGTGTGTAACAGGTTTGGGAGTACACTGAAGGGAAAGTCATATGATGAGGTTCCAGAGTACTACTGTTAGGACTAGTATCACTATCCAGGGTTCTAGATAACTATGTCAGTTAGGGCATAGTTTAAACAAACCCTTCGGGATGTGACAAGGTATCAGATGTCACAAACAGTAGCCTCACATTCTCATCCTTATTTTTCCCACGATTGGCAGAGACTTAAAAGCAAAACTGACAGCGATAGCTCATTCTGTTTTCATTGGCATACGTTATCAGTCCAAACTTTGCCGGCTGCACCCTTGTTTTCTCTTTACCTCAACTGTTTGTTCTTTTCAGTGGTGGGCAAACACCTGTGTGTGGTGGCTGGATCTCTCAACCCACAATTGTGTTCTCTTTCTCTGTTGTGTGTATCTTTTACGCCATGCCACATACTTTTGCCGTCATCTGCATCACTTATGTTTACTTGGTTCAGGGTACTGAGGGAGAAAACAAATAAGGGCATGTCATCTGCCTCTTTCATCACTAGCCAGCCTGTAATTAGCGCAAGCGCAGTGGTTAGCCTTAGATGCTGTCATCTAATTTGTCTGTCTTTATCTTAAACATGTCTGTGTGGTCCCTGAGATCGGGTACTTTTGCGCAGCATGATTGCCTGTGGCCAGGGTGTTTGTTAGGTGTGTGTTTGATTGTAAATTATGAATTTCTTTCTCAGACACCCACTCCTGTTAAGCAATCAGTCAGTTATGCGTGACATGACCTGACCTCAATAGAATCTCACAGCTGCTTTTGCCGCAGCGATCATCCTCCCATGCTAGTTTGCTCCCAGGCTGGGAAGTGCATCAAAGAATGTCTTATTCCTACAGGAATGTGCTTTGAACAAAATGACTGATGGTTTTATTTCTTTACCTTCTATTTACTGTGGAAACAAGTTGTGCTCACATGAATATGCACTTACAGTACTCCTATCTCGTCTGGATCTCAAACAAGTCAATAATCAGCCAGTGCGTTACATGTTTTCTCCTTCTGTGATTTAGCTGTGGGACTGGGACTTTTGCAACAAACACACTCTCTTATTTATATTTATATGTTATACATCTTGGCTTACTGTGAGTCACAAGTGTACACATTTATTTATAGTCATTTTATAATTATGTGTTTCACTAAATTACAAGTTTATCAACATAATGTAGCACAAAGATTGATAATGGGAGATTTAATATGTCGTTAAAAGTCCCACAAACATTTGAATTCACTTTTTGCAGAAACAGTTGCCCATTAAAAGGCATACTTTTAATATGGAAACATTTTTTTTTTGTGTGTAAAAGACAGGATAGTGAGGTTTTTTTGGGAGAGTTCTGGGACTGTTTCATAAGCAATCAGGCAAGCAGGGACACACGTTGTGGTCCATCCAAAAATCCCAGAGAGCTGGTAGTGAGCTATTAGGCAAGTTAAAAGTGGTATACATATGTAACTCATTAACATCATGATGTTGTATGATAATTAAAGTAGTTTGCACCAGAAGCTCTGCTCTTACACTACATTTGATCTAGATATATTTTATTATGGTAATTATTATCTAGCATGTCTTTTTTGAAATACAGTACATATAAATCTTTATATTAAATCATCAATACTGAATAAACGTTGCTATTGTGGTGTGTGAACCAATGAGCACAAATGCAATGCATGGGCTTAATAACTAGACAATTCACACACAAAAAGCTTCTTAAATTTCAAATTAGGCTTTGTGTCTGATGTGATTGCATGTGCTTTGAGGTGATTATTTTTGTGGATGGTGGAATCTCAAAGCTACAAGTGTAGTAATTGTATGCATTATTTAAATATTCTCAGATGTGCGTTAAAAGTCCAAATATACATGCTTCCCTGCAAAATATCAACACCCTCATACACATACAAACCTCCTGCCTCTAATTCAACACACACACAGCTTTCTCCCTTTCTCTGGTAATTATAACCTACACTGCAGGAACACTTCATTTCATTGCGAGCATATTGTCTCTTCAAGGCTGGCAGGCAGGTCATAAATTATCCTGAAGGTGAGGGTGGAAGTTGGAGGAGATAGTTGTGGAAATTTCATCTGTCTGCCGTAGTGGCTGCAGCTGCTCCTGTCACAAGCCGTGTGCCATAGGACTTACAACGGGTCAGCGTGCACGGCTGTATGAGGGTGTGCTCCTCAGTTTTTGCATAGGTGTGTGAACACATGAGAGCGATTACAGTGAGAACAAATATACTTGAAGCACGTGCATCAATGTGTATCCCTTCACGTTCATCCCTCGTTTGTGTGTCGCTGGGCCAATGCGTACAGCAAGGTGGCCAGGTAAGACCTGCCTGTCAGTGTATAGAACATCTCTGGCATCCTTGTCACCCCAGGGGCCCCAGCTCTGCCCCGAAGCAGGAAGGCTACACAGGGGGACAAGCTCGCAGGGCCGTCCCCAAGCTGTCTCTGTTCATTACTGCTACAGAGACGGGATGCGGCCGGCAGGTGGCCAGACCTTTACTCCTTACCTGCTGTGATCATCTGCTGCTCTATTTTTTGCAGATGTAGTTGGCTGTTCAAGTGTGCTTGAAAAGCAGCAAAAAAATAAAAAAAGTCAGAGAAAACCTGTGACTTAAGCAGTGAGGTGAATATTTTACTTGTGACCTGCACATTTGTGACAGATTCATTGAAGCGATGTGCCTGTACATGCACATTTTCAAATCCCTGCGCTTACATATTTACACATCAACTGAACTTTTGCATTTGAAAGAAGCTGAAGTGCTGCTCTAGCACTTTCTTGACACAGCATAGAACCCTTCTTCTCAACAGACAGCCTCTTAGAGTGGCAATTAGTAAGAAAAGACAAATGTAGGGAAAATCCTCCCTCATCTCCTCCTATGTCAATCCCTAGTTTTCCGCAAGAATTCTATTAGGGCCTAAGTCCATATTTGTTAATTGCAATTCTAACTAGCTTGCCTCCTGATAAATGGATTGCTTCAACAGTGATGTGGGGATAAAAGGGATATCAGCGATTTCACTTCCTCAAACAAAGGCTGCCTCTGAAATGGGTCATCAATCCCATAGTGATAAATGTCTGAAGGAGTAATGACTCCTTTATCGGCTCTGGATTACTACAGATATTTGTAATTAGTGTAGCCACACAAGGCCCTGTTAGATGTTTTTGAGCTGTTACAATATTGAGCTGTGACTAAATGGGAACTTTCTGGGAATAATAAGAATAGTTGGGGTTATTGTATTCCAGGAGACACGGGTGAATCTGAAGATCCAGGTCTCTAAGTCAGTGGGAACAAGCTTGCGTGCTCTTCTACAAATGCACTAATGCATTAAGACACATGTTAATACATACACATACTCATATACTTCTAAATACACAACCTGAATTCCATCCGTTACATTCTATGTTTATTGGTCACACAGCTGCAAAAAGTAGAGGGGGCTTCTCTTTTTCTTTCTCCTCCTCCTTTAGCCCTAGAGGTAGCCACTGCTTTGCCAGGGGGAATGAACAGTTTGCTTTGAACTCCCATTTCTCTTATTTCAGGTTGAGATTTACTGGCAGCCCTGAATTTTTCCTTCTTCTTCCTCTACCAGGTCTCATGAAATCACAATGAGATGTATTCAGCCTCAGGTGTAGCTCTATTCACAATGCAGTTTGACACTATGAAGACCTGCTCCCCTCTGTTTTCACAATGCACCTGTACAGACGGGCTGCTGACAAGTCTGTATAACTTATAAAATTGTCCTTGCTGTGGTTGACATACACAAATTTTTTTTTTTTTGTTAAATATCGATATAAAAGTAACGGCAGCGGTGTTTGATTATTTTTCTCCATAGAAATATGAATATAAACACACAAACTTTGCAGACAAATAGTACCAATGAACCCTTTGTGTTTAGGCTGCTGGTTGGTTGAGGGTTTTGGTTTTTTGCCAAAATTTACTCTCTGACGACCATCCAACAACCCCAGTAACCTATACATACATATACACAGCCTGCCTGCTGCTGACAGACGTATTAGCAGATGTAGCCCGAACTGGTAATGGCAGGTGATTATAAGTGGCACATGTGCCAAACTAATTAAACCCCTGGGTTGACAGCAGCATTTGGTAGCAGTGGCATTCTGGCATGCTGGCATTAGAATAATTGTAGCAGTAGCACATTTCACCTGTGAGACTGCAGCTCACAGCATCATTTATTTTACAGCAGGCTATGTCGGATGTTATAAAAGAGACTTAAGTTGACATGCTTTAAGTTTGATGCGTAGAGCTCTCTATGTCTGTCTTTGTCTGAACATGCTTCACTTTTGGATATGTGTGTGCATGTATATATTACTGTATCTGTAATAAAACCACTTAGTATTGTACTGTATTTAGTAAACATTTTCTAAACGCCTGTGTTCAAAAATCTCTGTTTATCGCTCATCTTTATGCCACTAGATATATGTGGTAAGCGCTGGAAGTTAAGGGATACGTTTTTCAGAAATTAAATTACATTTGTCTTTTATACTAAATATAAAGAAAAATAATAATACTTTGTAGGGAGTGGTGGCACAGAGGTTAGAGAAAGGCGATTTTGTGATTGAAAGATTGCCAGTTCTATCCCATGGACCGATAGCATCAAAATGTGGGTGGTAAAGTTGAAGCACCCATACCTACCGCCACCCACATTTGCTCCATGCTGGGCCCTTGATCAAGGCCCTTAACCCCCCCCCCACACACACACACACACACACCTTCTGCTCTCCTGGTTGTCCTAGATGGCAACTCTCTGCACCACATACAAGGCTGTGGTGGCTCGGTGGTTCGTGGTTGTGTCAGGAAGGACATCCGGCATGAAAACTATTGCTAAGTCTTTGTAAGAGTTAGTTTGCTGTAGAAACCCCTGAAGTAGGGAGCAGCCAAAAGAAGAAGAAAAAAAAAAGATAAAACTTTTTATACAATAATTTACTTTTTTATAATAACATTTTCCCCAGTCCATATAAACATATACAACACATATATAAACACACATGTACGTTGCACACAAGTTGCAGATGTTGTTTGCATGTACATTCCCAGGTGTAACAATATTCCATATGTGATTTCTAATGACATTTTTCTTTACATTCACTGAAGTTTTATATAGAGAAAAGAGCAAACAATTCTAAATACAGTATAGTACAGTAGTTGGAAAAGTAATGGAATGGTAAATGGACTGTACTTATATAGCGCCTTTCTATCTTATCAAGATACTCAAAGCGCTTTACACTACAATCTGTGCCTCATTTACCCATTCATACAGCACTCTACTATATCTCTACAAAGTTAATTAAACAAATCATTCTAAAGAGACTACTCAGTGCATTATCACATTCATACACCAATGGGACACACATCGTAGGCAACAAGGGGTTCAGTGTCTTGCCCAGGGACACTTCGGCACGTGACTGCTGGTGGATTCGAACCCTCAACGCTTGCATTAGAGGACGACTGCTCTAACCACTCAGCCACAGCTGCCCCAAAAGGATTGTTAAAGAGCATTACGTTAAGAAATACAGGTACTAAATTGTAGGAGGTTGCAGACATGTTCCTGTTTTTATCAAAGGTCAGAGACAGTGGTGGCCACAGCTAACCAAAAAGTTAGCTTCACTAACCACTATTTTGCTAACTAAAAAATTAGCTTTGCTAACACTAAACTGCTGGATTAAAAAACAAACAAAAAAAAAGTATTGGAAGCCAATGCCCACTTAAGGGCCTTGCTCAAGGGCCCAGACAGAGCGTGGAGGCAGTTGTGGGTGTTTCACTGTTCCTCCCACATTTTGCTGTTGTCAGTCCAGGGAGTTGAACCAACGACTTTCCGATCACAGGCCCATCTTCTCTAACCTCTGCGCCACCACTCCCCAAAATGAGTCCTCGTGACTCAGTGAGACTAACTTGTATAAGTAAAGATCGAATGAAAAAGGATGACAACTTGATGGCCTCATACCAGAATACCTGGTTCTGTTTGTCCTCTAGTTGTGCACTCTATAGCAGGCAAACAAGACAAGGACACAAGGAGAACCTTTTTGGTATGTACCATTTTCAGCTTACCACTTCTCCAGCTGGAAGGTCAGAGCTGTGAGTCCTCTTCACAGAGGTCAAGCCTGGGCCAGGAACTGCAACAGGAGGCCCACCTGCACACACTTTGTGTATTTCCCTGCATAAATTTCCCTTTTTACACTCACACCTGGTGTGTTGAGTAAGAATCCATATGCATTTGCAGCTCTGTAGAAACTAGTCTGTCTGTACCTGACTTGACTGATTCATGTGATAGCCTTGTGCTATGCAGCAGGTGTGGCCAGCCCAGGTGCAAACTGCGCTGCATCAAAAGGTGTATATGCAATTTCGTTGAGATGTAAATCTGATACAGTCTGTTAGGGTTGTGTAGTCATGGAGTCATGCAAGGTATTTAAGGTCATTACACGTACTGTCTGATTTATAGGCTGTGGCGTGGCTTGTGATGCACTTTGATGTGCTCTTCAACCCAAACAACTGTGCTAAAGGACTTCCTTGTTGCAATTTTTAGTGTTGACAGATGACTGTGTCACAATTTCCAAAGAAACTACTTGTACATTGTCATGTCCACTTAAATATGTTGTAATCTCCTCTTTGCTTTACTGCACACACTGTTTGTCACTTACTGCACCATCACATACTCTTTTAAGTTTTTGTTGCACATGCTCAAACTGTGTTCACGCTAGATAGCTACTGTGTTAAGCTTGTTGTAGAAGAAGTGAAAAATCAACTCTTTGAAGGCACAACTAAGTGGCCGATGGCAGCTGATAGCTGGGGCTTAGTGGATCCTCATTATATGTGCTGAAGCAAGCTGATTAAAACATTAGGGTTTTTTTCACAGTATGTGTGCGAGTGTGAGTTCAGTGAATACCTTGTGTGTGTCGTGTGCATGTGCATATTTGAAAGCGCAAGCCTTTGGGCTGCCGCAGTGTGTTATCTGTTTTTTCAGCCTTGTCATACTAATTACAGTCCGTATTTACTTACATTCTCTTTTTGTTTTGTGCCCTCGATAGGCATCTGTAAGCTCCTCTGTCTAGGCTGTTCTCATTAACAAACTGATGATGTGTGATAGGTCTATCTCGTGATGATACGGGGGAGCTTTTCCAGAAAAAGAGGTTACGATACAAATGTTGTCAGCCTTTTGCTGTGACAAAGAATTATGCTCTTGTTATCAGGGATGTTGTGATTTCAGTTTTGCCAGCTGGTAACAGAGAGTAAATGCTTGAAAAGCCAAATGAAAAAATAAATTAATAATAGTAATAGTGGTAATAGCATCTTTACTAAAGTGTATTACTGCCTAGATTGGTGGAGTGGTGGCACAGAAACTAGAGAGGGTGTCTGTGATTGGAGGGTCGCCGATCAATTCCCCGAAGCGACAACATCAAAATGTGGGTGGAAAAGGTGAAACACCCACACCTGCCTCTACCTCATTTGCACCACTCTGGGCCCATGAGCAAGGCTCCTAACCCCCCACCTGCTCCCCGGGTGCCTTTGATGGCAGCCCACTGCTTCGCATGTGTGCTCACATGTCCAGTTCCCCATTGGGGATTAATAGAGTACAATAAAAAATAGATACTGTATGGCTAAACCCTTTAAAAGATGTGAAATGAAGGAAAATTTAAAACAAGATGGAATAAAGAAACTTTTTTCAGCTTGAAAGTTTTTTCTAGCAACACTGGCCATGGAGCACTCCTAAAATGCAAACAGTACTGCTTTCTTTGACTGGTTAGTGTGTATGTCATCAATGGTCAGAGACAGTGGTGGCCACAGCTAACCAAAAAGTTAGCTTCACTAACCACTATTTTGCTAACTAAAAAAATAGTTTTGCTAACACTAAACAGCTAGATTAAAAAAAAAAAAAAAAAAGAGTAGTGGAAGCCAATGCTAAAGCGCTAACTTTTATCATACACTGTTGTTGCTGACACTGTAAGACTGTCTGTAATGTGACAATGATGTAAGTGAACATAATTTACTTGTGATTCACAAGTAAAGCATCCATGTCCCGTTCAGAGGTGAGCTTTCAGAAATTAATCTGGTCCATTGGAACCAAAGAGGCAGAGCAGAACTCTGATGTGCTGAAGCAGAATTATGTGCGATGTGTGTTGCACGTCTCCCTCGTGTCATTTGCTATAATGAATTAACTCACATTATCAATCATCTCTATGGTTACCTACTTTTATAAACTACAAAGTTGCTGGGCATCATCATCAATATTCTCTTGGTAACAAATCTGTTTGTTTTAAAGATGTGTAAAATCATGTTTGAGAGAGTCATGTCCCAGATACATTGTGAGCATTGCAAAGCATTCTGGGTAGGAATTTTGTGTGCAATGTTTGTGACTATTTATGATGTTTCTGAGTGTGAAATTAGTTTTTCATGTTATTTTCCTGTTCTGGATTGGCTTGGTATATACAAAGTATGTTAAAGGCGCCCTGACATGATGTTTGAACTTTGCATAAAATGGCACAACATATATATCTTGTATCATTGAATTATGT
>JARVLU010000599.1:20483456-20495958 GCA_031762415.1 Simpsonichthys santanae | reverse complement strand
AGTTGTTTTACATTGAAAAAACGTGTTTAAAAAGACGTTTTCGATCGCGGTTTTACTTCCGGTTTACTTCCTGGTTCAGCGCGCGTTCGGCTCCGAGATACGGCAGAATCGACCTACGAACGGTTCTTAGGTCTGGAACCCGTTCGTAACTCGGGGACTACCTGTATTTTAATATTATTATTTTCCCTTCAGTCATTGATTGTTCTATTTCCACAGAATTTGTCACAGTTGTTGCCACCGTTTGAGAGTGGGGACTTATGTTTAACTGTTTTCAGTTTTGTGGAGGTCACAAGCTTAAAAAGGTCATGAATAGTAATAGTATTCAAAGTTTTAGAAATATAATGTCTCTGCATTGGTTTTTGCAAGTAAGAGCAGCACAAATTCCTATTTGTCTTCTAACAGCATTATCATGAGAATGCAGGAGTGTGAATGGCCAGCAGCAACAGGAAGGATTTGAAGTTGCTCTTGGATAGTGAGTCTCCCTCTGACATAAAGCTAAACACAATTATGCAAACTTTTTTTCCAGTGAGAACACCACAAAATAATGGCTTTAATATATGCCCTTACCTCCAGCAAGTGTTTTGTATGTAAATTAGGTTTGATTTCAGGGATGAAGAGGCGGAGTGTCTCTAGCATCCATCCATCTTTTGTTGCCGGGCGGATTAAGGGAGATCTGTTATGGTTTGTTAACATGAGAGCTTTTGATTCGAATTGAAACGAAACCATGTGTAGAATTAGATTAAAGACAATGTCTGATGAGCGGAGGCCCAGGCATGTGCTGGACTTCACCCGCCTGTACAGCAGCACTCACCACCACAGTTTCATTGTTTGGACGACTTCTGTTGTGAAGTGGGTTTTTGTCCTGCTTTTTGTCCTGTAATGGGCTATAATAACTTATATAAATCACAGTGACTCCTCTGTTCTGGTTTGGCAGTGATGGAAGGCTTGGTCCTCCGGAGGACTGGTGTGCGCAAAAAGTCCTGTGTATGTGTATGAAAGAAAGTTTGAAAGTCAGCAGGCTTTAGATTTGATGGTGTTGTGAAGGGAATCAACGTGAGGTTTCTTTCTGGTGAGGAAGGTCAAGTAAAGAGACGAAAGCTTTGATAGTGATCTACAAACAGTGTGTTAAACCAGTTCAGGTGAAGATGTGGAAATGAAATATATAAAGGAGCTGTGTTTGTGTGAATTTCTCTCCTATTTTGCCTTGCCTGAAGGGCTTTTTGGACATCAAAAAGAAAGCAGGAAAAATGATGATACAATATCAGGCTGCTCTCATTAAAAGGAGTACACTTACATCAAATGTGGGAGATAACATAAATAAAGCCTTCTTGGAAAGTGGGATGAAGTTGGAATTTGTTTTTCTAATGTTAACTGACCTTGGTGAAGGTGTGCGTTCATGATAGTGTTTAGGGATGATAAATGAACAAGTCAAGAATTAGTTAGAGCTCTCAGTGTGTTCATTACTAGTCAGTGATGTTTTGTCAATAAAGGGACACACGTCGTCTTGTAAGCTTTGGGCGGTGCATTTAGTTGCACTGCTGGGAATTGTCCGTAACCCTGTTTTACATTGAAAATAGCCCAAAGGAAAAGGAGGGAGAAGAAAAGGGAGGAGGGAGTGCAAAGAGTAACCACTGATTAATTATGCACATCCCTGATTGTGACATGCTATCTGGTGCTATTAATGGGCAAGGATAATCACTTTGGATTGTAATTGTAGCCTCTGACTTCGGAAGTGTAGTGTGTCCAACATCAATCTTCATAGGAAACCCCACAATTCGGTGAAGAACTTAATTTGCAAATGTTGAGTTTTCAACTCATTAAAAAAATAAAAATAAAAAAGGAAGTTCTAAGGAGGTAAAAAGGGTTGAGGTTGCTTTAAATGGTGTCATCCGCAGTCAGGCAAGTTAGAACAGGGAGCCAAGATATTACTGTACACTGCTTGAGGTTATAAAAAATAATTACAGATCTGTGTGGATGAACAAAATAAAAAAAAAATGAGTTTTGAGGTATATGAAAGTTTTCAGTTTTCATTGTTGGAAATTTTAATTCAGCTCCAAATGAGTGCCATTATTCTCACTCACACGTGGTATTACTGTGTGGGAAATGCATTAATGTTTGGAAAAATAAAATCACATTAAATATTAAATATGAGTTAATAGGAAAATAGCACTCACCAACAAATTTTAAAAGATAATCAAAAGTGCCACAGACCCATTTTAGATAGTGGATTTGCTATGAAATGTGTCAATGTAAATGTAAATGTTTGTCTTATGTCATCTCTGTAATAACTTTGCCTATTAGAGGAAAATATAAAGAAGATAAATAGACAGTTTATCCCATACTTTATGCAATTTCACCACATTCCGTTCATTTCAAACTCAGACTTGATAAAACATAACCAAGTGAAATTGAGCCCAGCTCACTCTATTTTTTTCTCTCTCTCTCTTTCTGAAAGCTTTACTGCCAGTTTATCTGAAAGAAGAAATGAAATGAAGAAAAATAATTAGAAGGAAGGAAAACTTTACTCCCCTTTAGACTTTCAGGCTCAGTCTCCTGCCCAACCAGGCATTGTCAGTGCACAGTGAATGTAACGGGCACCCTTTTTAAAGAAATTCTCAATGTTTCTTTTTATCTTATGCTGTGTGAGAAGTCTTTGCTGTTGTCACACCTCCATTTCTTATGTGGCTTGCAGATCCAAGATAAAACCACTATTGAAATCCTTCTCTGAATAGAAAATCAGGAGAGGGAGGTTAGTGGTAAACATTTAAATGAGAGGTAATGGGACAAAATAAGAAGAGGTGGTAAAGAAGCTGAGTAAAGAACAGGTGTGAGAATTGGAAGGTTGTGTGAGAGAAATGTATGAAAATTATCATAAAAACCTTCATTTATGTATTTATTTATTTATTTTTACAGGCCCATTGGCAATGCTAAACAAACAGCAAATGCCTTAGAAAGACACATTAAGTATAACTGCCCTTGATCTGGCAGTTGCTTAGAATGCTGTAGGCATGGCTAATAAACACTTCATTTAGTTTTAATGGTGCCGGCGCCTCTGTGCAGCCTTCAAAAGTACCCTTTATTTGGGTCATTTACGGCTCTTCCTCGAGGAGCACCCAAGGGACAGCAGATCCAGTCCACATCACTGTCTGCCGAAGCACTTCAGGCCTGGAGAAGATTAATAGGGCTATCTGGGAAAAATAAATAAGTGATGGGCTTTACCCCCGCCAAACAGATCTGAGTGCTTATTAAGGCAAAGTGAGTGAAGATGGGGCATTAGAGGAAGATATTTTAATATGAAGCCAAGCTAGTTATTTTCTTGCTTTCATTCATTTTTCACTCATTGAGTCCTCAACCACTTTCTCCTGTCTTATTTCTCTTATGTCTCTGTGCTCTTTTTTCTACAGTAATTGTAAACACCGCAATTATGGATTGTGGGAGATTTAATTATAGTTTGTGGAGAGCCCTTGGGGAGCTCTGGCGGAATGCTGTGGCTGATAAAAACGCCAGCTCATCAGCACCCCTCCAATGGTGGTGAGCTCCAGTGAGAGTTGACCAAAGGGATCCATTCCCCATGGGCCCTTCCAGCCGACGGACCAATTAGTATTAGTCGGGAATTAATCTTAACAGGACACAGTCACTCAAACAGGTCCTCCCAAGGTGAGAAGAAATTAATGGGGTTGCCTTATTGGTTATTGCTGCTGTTGTCTTCTAGGTCGTTCCCCAATCTGTGCGTAGGCTTAGAAGTCTCAATGGACTAGATCGCCCTGTAGCAGACATGTGTTCTTCTGCATGTGCTGTATTAAGACATGAGCTGGAAGATGCCTCAAAAACAAAGCACATCAGCCCATTGCCTAAACTGTCCCATTTTACTCTTCGCCGTAGTGTTCTATTATTGTTTAGTTGGGGGTGGGGGGTGTGTGAGGGGGGTGTTAGGACATTTTTTGCTGTACTGTATTTTCTTCCTGTATTTAGACATTCAAGTCTCGTCAGATCTATTGATCTATCAACAATAGCTCATTTTATGATTCATGCCCAGTTTGAGTATTGATTTCTTAGGAGCGCACGGTTCCATTAAGGTCCTGCCCGGGGTGTGTAGAAGGGTCAGCAGGGGAAGTTGTGGGCTACAGTGACCTCAGCTGCAGTTTACGATCGATTAACTCTGACTGGGAAGGAAGACAGTCCTGGAGAAGTAAGCACAGGGCCCCACATGCGATTAAGCTACATTAGCCCTCTGTTCAGAGCTGTTCCAGAGGTTGCAGTAAGTTAATTAGCACTTTCTTATGATGTCAGTGATGACAAGGGTAAAGCAGCTAGCATTGATTTGGCTTTACTCTGTTTCAGCCTTTGAGACCAACTACCAAAGCACCGGATACTACCAACCTCCTGTTTTCTACATTAATCGTGCTCAACACAAACTTGCCAAGGCACATCAGTACTCGGAAACAGTGGTTTTTAATCCCCTTCAAATACCAAGATTCAAAATAGTTGCAGAGTGCATTTTCACACCACAGCAGTGTGAAACCTATTCAAAAGGAATAATAATGAGGCAATGATTGATGTTTTTCAGCTGTTCTTTCTGGTATCTGTTTGCACTTTTTTCATTACTCTTTATTTTTTTTAAAAACTTTAAATAGGTTGCAGTTTAACATTTACAATGCACAGCAGTTTGTATGATTTCAATACAGTCTTTTTATGTTTGACTGTTTCGTCTTCAGGGGTCAACACGGCGAGTCATCCTCCATCTCACTCCGTCCTCTGCATCCTCTGTCCTCACTCCATCTACCTCCATGTCATCTCTAACTGCATTCATATCTCTTCTGTTTGGCCTTCTTCTTTGTCTTTCCCTGCAGCAGCACTTCTAACATCCTTCTACCAATATACCCACTGACCCGTCTCTGCACATGTCCAGTGAATGTACTATTATACGAAGCAAGTTTTACAAAGTTTTAATATGAAGCCAAGCTAGTACATTTCTAACCGGTATCCTATCATGTATTTCATAATGTATGCATTACTTTATCTGTTAAATGTCTGTATCTTAGTACTTCAAGAATAAAGGAAAAGTCAGTCAGAAGATGATAGTCTTGATCTTCTTCACTTACCACTTAATAAATGTTTTCTTGCCTTGTCATGTCTTGCCTATAATCCCTTTGTTGTTTGCCAAGTACTTTCTTTATTTGGCATTCTACTCTGTTGTCATTTTTAACTGCTCTATCACTACTTTTTGACACATTGTCTTTTACCTTCTTCTGCTGGCCTCATAGTACACTTATAGTCAAATTAAACGTTTGTCAACGGATCACTCACAGTCTTTGTTCTTTCTCCTTTACAGTAACACTGCTCACAATATTGTTTGTTTTACCAGCAGCAAAACTGTGTTACACCTTCTTTTTCTCTGTAATGCTCCGTCTGCGCCTGTCTGTTATTGCTCGCGGCCTAGTCGAGCAAGTGAACAGCGACAGATGAAGCACCTTCTTTGTCAGCTATGTTGGGGGGAATTAATCACAATTCAGTAAGTGCTCTGATGAGGATTCCAAGATTCTTGTTAAAGATAGAGCCATCAGGTGTGTCTGATTCATCATACTCTGACAGCTGCCTCGGGCAGGACACTGAGCCAGATATTAAGGCCTGTTTAGGACCGAGCCTACCCTCAGGTGCTGGTGATCATAAGTGCTCAAAACTTAAAATTAACGCCCACAAACATCTGTCATGAGTCAGAATTACTGCTTCTTATGTTACCATGCAACTCCAATTCTTATTAAAAATGTCCAACAAAGTCTCAAAGATATAAGATTAGGTGTTCACGTATTTGTTCAGTAATTCTTGCTACGGTTTTCAAGTTATGTATGTGCATTACACAGATGAGAATCTTTTAAAATGAACAAACAAAAAAATGGAATTGTGTTGTACAGAGCTAATGCAGAGACAAGGTTTAGAAAGATAAACCTATGGTTAACGTGCCTTTTACAAAGCTTACATATAATTTAAGGTAAGAAAAATGAAGTTAAATCAAGTGAGTTAGTCCTTAACAACTGCTAGATTGCATGCAATATTATTTATCTTGGGGGAAAATAATTTTGGCTAGTAAAATTGTTGGTATTTTAATAGAATATGTATTTCATAAAACACAAGTTAATGCAAATGCAAGCATACAACAAAACACCCATTCGGATATGCAAGCTATTATAAATTGTGATATGGTTTGGCTGTCCCGAAAGGCAGACACTAAACAAATTCCTTTGCATATTAGTGACTAAATGTAGCCATGTCTTTACATGTCAGGAAAGAAGTTTTATCTCCTCTGGAAAGACAAACTGTATGTTATGCCTTTATAACAAATTTGTGACAGACCATCAGATAAGAGTTCATCCCTGAGGCCTAAAAGGTAACTAGGACAAAAGAACAGAATAAGAAAAGTAAATAAATATGCCAAAATGGTACAAATTATATGTGTCCTGTTATTGGAAAAAAGTCTAGGTGATGTGTGCTTTGTGTCTGCACAAAGTTGCACATTCCTTGTGCTAATTTACAACATGGCTGCAAGCAGCTTTTTTTTATTATTTTGAAACTCAAATTAAACCGTTTGCAGCATATTGGCTTATTTGTCTAGTTAAGCAACGTTTAAGGTAGCGATGGCAGTAATAGAAGGTGTGACTGAAAGTTTAAGTTTGGTTTGCAGACTTCAACGCTCCCTCTGTCTTTAGAAGAAATGAGAATAAAGTAATAATGTTGCTGGTAAATCATGAGAGACGTGTCGTCCACTTATTTGTTTTACAGTTAGGGATTCACATGGATACTGCAGAGAAGTTTCAAAATACGAGGAAACATTTGAGAAGAAGATAAACAAAAAAAGCAATAAAAAGTAACTGGGACAGAAATTAAGAATGAGGACACATCAGCCTGTAATAGCGGTAGCATAACAAACACAAGCCAAAATTAGACTCTCACAATAAACTGACAAGGGTATAAAAACAAGCTTGCGTGCATGTTGTAAGATTATAATGAGACAATGAATGTTTGTCCTCAATTTCCATTTTAGCGTTCTCTCAAATTGAAGGCAGACACTTGTAAACATCCATACCTATGTCCTTGTTGTTCTCATTTGGTGTTCTTTCTACTTTCTCAACGTTATTAAGGTAAAGGATCTAGATATGAAGACCTGTGTCACTTTCTGCAGGAATGCTTCCTGTTTTCCTGACCACATTAGGCCGCATGTTCCCGTGCTGCTGTTTATTGCCTGGTTTGCAACCATCTGAATGTCGCAGTCCTTGGGGATGTTTGTTTGTGCTGCCTTTTATTATACCATTTTCTAACTGCCTATGTGGCAAGACAGGAATGTGCCCTTGCTTCTTGTTGGCTGCTGCAGTGAGAAAGCCCAATTATCAAGGGTCCCAGCGCCTGGTTGCCATTGCAGTAAGACTTTATGTGCATGCCTGTTGAGGTTGTTCTGGTGAGCAGCTGTCCCAAGCCCGACTGGCAGTGATAGCAGGGGATAGTTATGGGTGCAGCGGTGACAGCAGATAGGAGAAAAGAAATCGACAGCCTCATAAGGGACTCCTCATGTGCAGTGTGCTGCCACCCTGGTACTGCTCAGCAGGCAGCGCCCACTGTCTGTCGTCTCACCACTTTTAACTGCTGTCTGATGCTGTAAAGTCTTGGATATGACGCTGCAACTGACATTCTCAGCATTTACACAAAATGTGTGGCCAATTAGAGCTGGGGTTATAAGGCTGGTGTATAAATTAAAAACTATTATCCCTTCTTCCCTCATGTTGACCATTAAATACTGTGTCATTACCGGGTAGTTACTTTACCAACTGTTATGGTGGCAAAGTAGGGCACGCAGTCTGTCATATGCATTTATATGTAGGTATGCAGAATGAGACCTGAGAAAGTTTTGCAAATCATTGAGAGATTTTCAAGAAATCTTAAAGATCCTCATATTATGGCAGCTAATGTTCCCTATTTTGTTTAGCATTTTAGAAACATGCAACGTTGAATGGATTATACAAACTCTAAAATTATAGATGGCTAAGAATCCCAACATAAAAATTAGATCGACATATGGGTTATATAAGGTGTAGTCTGTGTACTCAAAAAGTGAACATACAACTGTCACAAAATAAGCTCACATTTGTTCTACTCAAGACTTGCAGGCTAAACTTGAAGCTGACCTTAATAGACTTTAGTTGAACAAACGTGCCTTGCTTATTTTCTGTGTATACCCATCTTACTGTATGTGCATGCTTTCTTCACTGTGTTCTTCCACTGTGGGTAGGGTTGTGCAAGGCCCGGCGTCAACGCTGTGTTCGTCTGTCTCATATCCAGTGTGGCAGTGTAGTGAGCGGTGTCTAATGGAGCCTCTGATGAATAATGAGTCCATACACTGGTAATGTTCTGTGCCGAGTAACGGCTGCATTGGTTTCTGTCCTGTTAACTCTGCAGCTGCAAGATTGATTGTGGTGTGTTCTCCAGTCATACAAAGACACTTCATTGCTTGGCAATGAAAATAAAGCTTCTCTTGCTGAAATGAAGAGCAATGCCACTAGAGCAAGCAGACCAGCGCCAGACCTAGAAACAACCACATCCTTGTGTCACCGTGAGTGACTGACACACCATGAAATATGTGCTTCTCTGGTAAGACTTATTTGTTTACATGTCGCTATCTGCTAATTAAAGTGCGGCACAGTTTTATTTTTGCCCCAGTTGAAATAAACTTAAGTCCCACCTCCCTCTCACTGCTTATTATTTCCCTCACCTTACTTAGAGATCCTCCACCAAGACTCTCCTTCAAATTGCACATGACACTGTGAAGAAACATCTAATAGAAGTGTGTAATGGGCTCTGATGACAAACTACACGGTTGAAAGACCATGTAATCTCCCCGCAATTAATTAAAGTGTGTCCTGTGTATGTGTGTGTATGTGTGTTGTTTGAGTATGTTAGGAGTTTTTATTTTCTCGCCCCCTTTCTCTCCTGTCCGTCCTAACCAGATGCCACCAAATAACTGAAATAACATTGCCTGTCAACGGTAAAAAATGAAGACCCACACCTTAACAAAGAGAGGTACTTAGAGCTGGCAGAGAGAGGCAGATGCAGGGTTGTTTGTGCTCCTCAGTGTCTCAGTTAGGGTCCTCCACAGCTCAACATCTGTACCTCCAATCGCCTAATTACCCACCGCACCCCTGTTTAGCTGCTAGTATCACCAATTTAAAGCTTGTGAAAAATACTGAGAAAGAAAAGCAAAAAAGAGAAATCCTGTTAACCTTCTCAATACATTATTGTTCTTTCCTTGTAGGTTTAGTAACGTTCAGCTTTGTTACCGTTCTTTTACACAAGTTTAATGTTTTTTTCTATATTTTTTATATCAGCTTTCTCACTTTTAACTCAATTTTATTTCTTAATCATGTTTTCTTTTGACGGATACATTTTGTAGCTCATCTTAAGTCTCCTCTTCTTCTTTCTGCTCATTGTTCTTACACTTAACTTTTCTCATTTATCGTTTTCCCTCTTTATTTCCCACCACTATATTGATCTGAGGACACAGAACAATTAGGTCCATTTTGGGGATAATTCCTCAGTATCCACTTATTTTTATCAGTAAATGAGAAATTTGCCATGCTTTATGCAAGTTTTGGTGGGAGCTATCAGTTTGGAGTTGCTTGTGCCATTGATTTGATTAAAGGCATTACGTATTGTCTAATGAGTTTTACACATGGCTGAGTGGTGTATAATCACCCAGTGATTTCTGACCCAGAACTCCTCTTCACACCCCCTCCTCCCTCATTTTTCTCACTTTCTCCGCTTTTGCTCGCTTTGAGCAAAGGACCAGACACTTAGCAGTTTGGGAAAGAACTAATGGAAATCAATTGAAATCGTGATTTGAAGAGCTTTTTTTTTTTCTTCTTCCCGTTTTCTTGCTCTTCTCAAGCTAAATTGATTCCCGCGCTTGTTTTGCTTTAATATTCATTTTGGTTAAGTGTTGAGTAAATGTGAATAGAATATGAATATAAGATGTCAAGCATTTTTGCATTAGATCAGCTTTGAAAACAATAAATTTTCTCTAGCCGTAAACTGTCTGACAATTAAAGTGTATGGTGTATAATAAGCACAGTCTCTGTCGGGTGTTTAGCTTTATCGAGTCTGTCTGGAAATAGAACTCATACCTGCTGCTCTGTGAATTGCAGCACATAAAAGATGGACTGAATATGTTCCCGGGGAATATTGCCCTCTCCAAAAGACCAATCCGTCTTGCTTAGGGAGGCAATCTTAGGTGCGGTAGATAAACTAATATTTGTGTATAACCTCAGTCAGACAATACAAATGATCGGATGATTTTTCATCTCCTTATGCATACAGGGAAATATGAAAAATTGTGGTTTAGGAATATTTGCAGGGTCTGTGAGGCGGCTGGCTGGGCCACTGAGTGCCCTGGGCCACGCTCCTCACCAGCGACTACAGAGTGAAGAGTGATGAGAATATTATACCCGTCTGTTTTCCGTCACTCCCCATCCTCCCCTCCCACCTTCTTCATTCTCCCCTCACACCACACTAATTCATGTGGCCACAAGATGGAGAGAAAGCCAGTGAGCATGCTAAAATGAGAGACTGAGCAATTTGTGGGCCGCCTTTCTGATTTAAAGTCTTTGACGTTCGCCATCTGTTCACTATCCATGATTGACAGCCACACAGCCATAAATCTCCTGGTCTTCCAGCTTCTTCTCCTTTTTATTGTCCTTTTCACCCTAAGTGTAACACCCTCGTCAGTGCTGCCAACTTCTGCCACCACCACAAGCTCTCTTCTCATCTTCTGGCCCTCCACTCACAAACTCTAGAAACTTCTCATCGGTTCATCTGCTAGTGTTACTGGGCCAAACAATTTGTCACATTTGGGAGCTGATGGGCAGATGGGAGCACAGAGTCATTTGTAGCACTGAAGTTTTGTCCCCTTATTTGCTGAAGCTGAGGAAGGATTCTGGAAAGTTGCAACTCTAATACTCCCATCTGTTGGAGAGATAACCTAACATAGTGTCAGTCATCTCAAATCTCACATTTCAAAACTAAAATTTGTTTCATGCAACATGTGTAGTAGCTTTAATGTGAATATAAGTTTAACAAGTATCTTAAACAAACAATTGTACTATTCTTTTTTATACCGTGAACAGCCCTTGAGAGCACAGCACAGAAAATGTTTTACCAGTGTCAGTCTAGCAAAGGGCATGTTTCTCTATAAGACAGAGTGCACTCGGTCCCCCTTGACTATAGCAGCCCAGTCTTCCTTTGCCTTAAAAATCTGCTGAATCCCAAAGAATCCAGCCGTCAAGTGCAATTCTCCTCACCGTCGCTCTCTGACATGGAGATGGTGACATTTACCCCCAAGCTTTCCTCTCTTCCCCCTCCGGTTTGGGAGTTTTTTATTTTTAGATTATTGCGTTGCCTCACGCCAAAGCCTCTGTGTTTTCCCTTGAAAACCTTTCTGTTTGCTCACTATATTTCTGCATTATTTGCCTGTGCCCTCTGCTTTTCAATATGTCTTTTTTTCCCCTCCCCATTTTTATTTCATTTTCTTTCACCCTATTCCACTCCCACCTCCTTTCCTCTATTTTAGCTTTACTACTGTGGAGAACTTCTCCCCTCTGCTGTTCATGATAAATCAGGGGTGTGAGCGGTGGCACTCGGTCGTCGCGAGGCTGATGAGATAAGCGGCGCTCATCTCGCGGCCCTGTATGGAGATTTATTGGCCTGGGATAAGCAACAAGCTAGCCATCACTCTCAGCCAAATAGACTCTCTGACTGCATGTGTTTATTCTTATTGCACTGCCACGACCACTGCCACTGTCAGGGGTGGAGTAGCCCCTGGAGGCCTGCTCTGTGGTAGAGG
Organism: Simpsonichthys santanae; assembly: GCA_031762415.1. NCBI lineage: Eukaryota > Metazoa > Chordata > Actinopteri > Cyprinodontiformes > Rivulidae > Simpsonichthys > Simpsonichthys santanae. The sequence continues at coordinate 20,484,077 of JARVLU010000599.1, read as the reverse complement.
AAGCCTAGCCCCGCTCTTTGGATCATTACCTTCTATTAGATCAAGAAAACAAGGCTCCACATTGGAGCTCTGAGTGACACTGATGGCCCAATTTTTCTCTATCTCTGAGGACCACATAGGCATACATAAAATAAGGTTATGGGATATATTGCCTCATCACATTTGATAGTGTTGTCTTCCTGTTTTTGAAATTTCCAGCCCTTCTTTTAAAGTGTAAAGAAAATGTCTAGTTGCTATTCTACCTGTCTCAGACAAACACAATCTGTATTTTATTGATGGTGTCAGATGTCTAAGAACGTTCAGGAGGAAAGCAAAAATATGTGTACATTTTGACTTTGGTGATAAATGTGTCTTTGTTCCAAGGAAATATTTATTTAAAAACCACTTCACTGCAAAAATTTGGCATCACATGTTTTTTGTAATCAGCACATCATCCAGCTAATAAAAAACATTGAATGCTCATTAAAGGGGATTTAGCAACTATTTTTATTTAAGGGTTAAATTGCATAAGGAAAGATTCAAACTAAAGTTTTGTATACAAACTCTGAAATACTATATAAAAATAAATAAATTCAAATGAAATGTTTAGCTACACCCTTTATATATATACTGTATATATAT
>JARVLU010000599.1:20413300-20424255 GCA_031762415.1 Simpsonichthys santanae | reverse complement strand
TCACCACTCTCTGCAGAGCTTTTCTTTCTGCAGCTGTGCAGCCTCCATGCCACACGTTGATGCTGGAGCACAGCATTGTGACATTTTGTTTGAGACGCTTTAGATCATTGTTTATTTAGATTAACAATGTTCAGTCAGGTCATCTGGATGGTTTATTTTTACTGAGAAGTTTTGTCCTTCATTCAAAGGTCTTCTTCAATCTGAGGAGCTACAAACAAACTGTCCTACAAGCTCCACACCCCCAAACAAACAAACAAAAAGATACCCTCCAGATGACCTGGCTAAACATTGTTGGATTTTTTTACCTGGATTACTGAGCATGAACTTTAGTGTTTCGAACCACTTTGGCTATAGCTGCCTCAGAGGAGTTGACGGAGGAAAGGGCGGGCCCCAGAAAACACCTTATCACCTGTAAATTGGTTGGCCCATTGTGAGAGTATGCTGTTTGTGGGACTCAGTTGGTTGTGGCTCCTCAGACTGATGAAGTCCTTTGGATGAAGGATGAAACGTCTCAACAACAAAAAAAGAAAGAAACCGTCCAGATGACCTGGGGGAACATTCTTGGATTTGTAACCTGGATTACTGAGCATGAAGATTAACCAATTCTAATGTTTCTTAAATAGTGTTTACTTGAACTGCTTTGAATATTTTTTCTTAATTAGAGTAGATTATGATTTGTCGTTGTCTTGGTCTCACTCAGACCAGCTCTTTGCTCTTCTTCCTGGTCAGAATTAAACTATTCCTCCAAGCTGAGGTTGTTCATAGAACCATCTACAACAGGTAAGATATTAACTATCATCAATCATCCTACAGAATCTACAAACGAGGTGTGCTATTACTACAAAAAAATAACCTAAAGGTAAAAACAATCAAATTTAAAATAATAAAAGTAAAGTGTTGACATGAAACAAATCATACCAAATAAATATTTGTCTTGATATCTACTTCAAGCCCAAGAAAGTAAAAAAGTATTAACTTCAAGGCCTGCTTGCAGAACAGACAAACAAATGTGTGCAAATAATTTCAACTGTGATCTGATTTCCCGTTGCACATGGTGTAAGTGGTTTTCCACACAACAGCAGGAGAACCCGTAAAGTTGCTGCTCTTGCTGTGAAGTATCACTATTTCATCTTCTTCGCACTACTTTAATTCTCGTGCAAAAGTTGTCGCATATTACAGAGGAAAGAACTGAAATGTTTTGCTCTGTGGACACAATTTTGTGTCGTACAAAGTTAAAACAGAAACAAACGACTGCTCCTTGTGAACCTCCTGTGCGCAAACAGGAAGTGTCATTTTTGTGATGTAAAAACTAAATGCAGTTTTTAGCTGGATTTGTTTGTTTGTTTCATTCATTTCATATCAGTTTAAAAACAATACATATTCAAAAAAAATAAAACATAAATACCTATAAAAAGAACGGCAGCAGAAGAAGAATAAAATTCTTATGTCTGCCCCTTCTTAACAAAATCAATTCAAATAATATAATACCATAAAACACAAAAAACTTTACAATTTGTCATTGTAATTCCGAATTTTACTAACTTAAACACATTTCATCAACCATCCAAGTTGAGCCCTATATATAATCAATATTTACTAACTTAAATATATTTCATCAACATTACATTCTTAAATTGATTTCAGACAGATATTTCACCACAAAACATAATACTGAAGACTTTCATGTTTCTAATTATAGATACAGAACCTTAATATCAAATAAACATGCTCAATTTTTATAAGCTAATATACATTTTATTTATTTTTTTTCCCCTTTCTTACTTTATTTTCCTTTCCTCTAATGGTGACTGCGAGTCTGAAAAGGAGTATGATGAATTTTAACTTATATTACTATACCCCTTATCCAATCAATAATTCATAGGGTAAATAATCTTCCTGTTGCCAGTGTCCCTTTCAGACAGAAAAATAAATAAATAAATTAAAAAATAATTAAAAAATTCATTGGTTGTGAATGACAAAAAATGCTAACTTCTAAACTGCAACTTAAATTTAAAATTGTTTCTTTCTGCTGGATTATTTAAAAAAAAACTGATCATTTTTTCTGGGAATGGTTGCCTTTTTGATTTATTTCACTCAAAATCTTGGAGAAGTGAAACTCATTATTACACTGGGTGAAAACCATTTTAGCCATTTATTTTTGTGCTAACCAACTGATGACTTGGCTCAATCCGATTTGGAAACTAAACAAGGTCAAATGAGGAGTGGGGATCATATCCGCTCAGACGATGGCTAATAAAATGGCCGGAGGTGTCTCTTTGAAATGGGTCCTGACATCTCTTTTCCGCAGCCTGTCGGGAGTATTTGATTTGAAACCTGCAAATTCTGTGTGTACGCCAGCAAGAAGAAGAGGAGGAAGAGAGCAAGCTCCAGTGGGAGGTTAATAGAAGAGGTGACCAAAAAGAGATGCCCGGGGTTGTTATCTGTTCAGCCGATGAGAAGACAAGCGATCCACTGGCTGAATTGTATCGAGTCGCCTGCTAATAAGCTTGGCAAGTACATTGTATTTACATTTAAAGTGGCTGTTGTGGGACAGTCCTCCCCTTCAGGTTGATTGAAGAGTTTTTAGCTTTGATTCACAGCTGACCTTCAGGCTTCTTTAGTTTCAGCCTGTCAGTCAAACCTGAGCTGCTGCTGTGACAAGTCGCCTGTTGATTTCTGGCTTAATCCTTCGTAGTTTGGCTCTCGATGTGTTGCGACCCCAGAGGGGTCCTCATTAGGGCCAAAATGTTGTGTGACCTTTAAGCAGCTTGGCCTTCCTCCACCACCCAGCTGGGTCCAATTACCTCGCTCATTACTACCCCCTCGTAACAGGTGCTGAAGCTATCTACGGAGTGCCAATGTGTCTGTGACTAAATACAACAAGGTCTGAAAATGGCGGGAGATTTTCTACTTTGTCCTCTCTCGCTTTCCTTTCACCCTCTTTACTTTAAATGAATATTTGACCTCCCCTGCTCTCTGTCGGTTTCTTTAAAGCTCCTTTTTACCGTGCCTCAGGACAGGCTGTTGCCTAAAATAGGGGTCCTTTTCTCTGCTGCCATGTTGATAGGGTGATAGGATGATCAATGTTTGCATGGTCCTTAATAGGCAGAAAGTGAAAAGGCTATAGAAGAAGAAGAGCAAGGGAGATGGATGAAGACCCTAAAAGTAGCTAACTTAATTAGGTAGAATCCTGCATACATTGTGGCCCGAGTCCAATCATTGGGATAGATTAAAATACTAATTAAACAGGCCCATCGCCGAATTTGGAGTGTGGGGTGGGGTTCAGCTCTTCAAGGTCATTTGCATAGCCCTCATCTGTGGAGGAGATTTAAAGGACCTGCTCTCTTCCTCTGATTTTCTTTTTCCACACAACCAGTTGCATTCACATGCTAACAAACTCGTTTAAGCGATGCTGCATTTCTCTCCTTTCCCTGTATACTTTAACCTATTAAGGCCCCTTTGATTTTGTTTTCTAATATAAACGCCTCCATCAAAGTAAGGAGGAGGATGTTGAGCACGGGGAGGAGGAAAAAGTCGGCAGAGCTGTGTGATCTTTAGTGATGGATATTTAATGTCGCCTCACTTTGGCTTCATTTGCATGAGAATATCCTCTGTGAACAAAGCATTGGAAATAGCATGCCATATTTGATTAGATCACAAGATCTGAGGCTCAAACTCGAACGGTGTATTAATTACTGCAAGAACAAAGGCTCTGGATGTACAAGCAATTGTCTGCTTTCTGGTAATCTTCAACAAAATATAGATACTCGTTCGTAACGGTGTTGTTCTTTTAGATGCACCCTCCTGTGGGGGTTGACACTACAAGCAAACTTGCATGAAAGATTTGGGAAGTTGTTTTACGCCGGATGTCCTTTTTGATGCAACCTCAAACCTGAAGCCTCACGCTTACGAGACCACATCAATGACCACCGAGCTACCGTAGCTCTGTATTTGTCCATAAGAGAACGCTGCGTTGTATGATTTTATCCTGTGTGTGTCCATTCAAGTGTCTTTTCTATTATTTCAGTAGGATGAACCCTACACATGAATAATCTCTTCACTTCCTCGCCCATGTCCCTAAAAGTTTCTCGTAATCCTCTCATCAATTAGCCATGTATAGTTTTTTGATGATTTTTCTGAGTTTTCACTTTAGTATTTGCTTTCGTTATTATTTTACAAGGTTTAAAATAAGGCCAAAATACTTTAGACTGTTTTTAAGATCCCATGAATGAAATATGCATGAAGAAAAGACATCAGTTGTTGGAAATGTAGGTATGTATGGTGTCACCAAGACAACCTTCATCACCATTGCCCCCAAACTATCCTTAGCAATGCTTTATTTCTCAACTCAAGCCAAGTTATTTAAATTTTAATCTCAAAATTGCTGTTTACATCTATTGAAGTGGGGTTCTGTGGGAAATTTATGTTCAGTAATCTGATTTGTTGCTCTTTGGTTAGCTTCAATTTGAAAAATTTATTTTAAATTTGATGAAATGATGACTCCATCAGAGATGGGCTGGAAATGAAAGTGGTCTGCTGCCATTTTTAACAGCTCCAGTCTCCTAAACTCCATAATCAGTCATTTGAATACTATTTTATAAACTTTTAACAGCCGTGGTGGCTATTTACAATTTACAAGTTCAGTGTTATACTTGCTGAAAATTTCCATGTAATGTTTCACCATTAAAGGGTCATTTGTTTGTTGTAGCTACAACCTCTGACAGATGCATGCTCAATAATCCAGGTAGAAAAATCGAAAAAAGCAGACTTAGCTTTTTTAGATAGAGAACCTCTGAAATGATTTTTTTCTCCGAAAAATATAATATACAGTACTACAATAAATACATAAATAAAAACAGCTTCTAAGATTGAAATTGTAAAATGGTTAGATCTTTATCAGTGGTTTCACCTCAAACTGTTCATGCCAATAAAATACAGCAGCCTTTTCCCTGATTACCTATAGTCACAGTTACAACAGTCACATTTCTGTCTTAGTCTGAACAGCCGCGTTTTAAGTTGTTTGTTAAGATCATAAAATGCATTGCATGAGAGTGTTTGAAGCAACAAGGATAATATAGGTGCCAACGTGTTAGATATATGGGGATTGATAAGAACAAGGTCCGCCTGATGGAAGAACTCCATTCAGTACTCTTGGACTTTTCACTTCAGCTTTAATATCAATGCATTTTTTAAGAACAATAAGGGGAATTGCTTAGCATTGGAGGGAAATCATTGGTCATGCATGCAGTTTTTTGTCCACAGGACTTTTATGTTTTATTTTGTAAACACTAAGGGTAAAATAATTTGGTTACTTTAGTAAGGGAACACTTTTTTTTTTTTTTTTTTTTTTTTTCAATATTTGGTTTCAAGAGAAAACCTCAAAGTTTAAGGTCTAACAACTTATTTTGTCATTGGTGCTTTAACTTCGGTCCTTGGATTCAGCTGCCATGTTGTATCCGCAAATGCATTATAGTTTAGATTGTGAAATCAGTTTTTAGTACATTGTAATGTTGTTTTAGGGATTGAGGTTGGGTTTGAAGTTAAAGTTAGATTTTTGATGAAACAACTTTCCATCCAGTGAAGGTACTTCCAGCAGGACTGCTACAGTTTGCATTAGCTCTGACTCCAGTGTCAGCATGTTAAAGGTGTCTGCCTGCTGGAACAGGAGAGAAATGAACTGGAGGACTCTCAAAGAGCTGCTGATATGGCTGCAGGCCATCTAAAGATTTTATGTGCTCTTGGTGAAAATTTGATGTGTTTGTGTGTGGGCTGTGGGCATTTTCTATGACCAGTTTGACATCTGACTCAGGCTGATACATTCAGTGCATCATTCTCAGTGTCTGTAACCACTTGCTCTGCCTCAGGAACTGAAAAATCTGCCACTTTGTCATCTTCTGCCCATTGCCACCTCAAACCTCCTCTGCTTTTGTCTCCCCATGCAGTCCAGCAGAAGCAGCAGTTGGAGAAGGAGACAGGCCTGAAGATTGTGGAGGCTGGAGTGAGCGATGTAAGTAAAACTCACTAAAATGTATGATTATGCACATTCTCTGTGTTTGGGCTCATGTAATGTGATAACAACTCATGTTGGCATTTGCAGCTTCATCAGTGCAGCCAAGCACAAATCTTTTACTGCAAAACTATCCAAACGTGTATTCTATTAAGTGCACCACTATGACCACTGCTTTAATTTAATTAATACTTCTTTAAAAAGTTAATCCAAAATGCTGCTGCCAGAGTCAACTGGAGTTAGTAGAGAGATCATATCTCTCCAGTTTTAGCTTCTCTCCACTGGCTCCCTGTCAAATTTGGAATATAATTCAAAATACTACTTCTAAGCTACAAAGCCCTCAACAACCTAGCTCCATCTTATATTTGAGATTGTAATGTTCCATATTTTCCCAACAGAGCACTTTGCTCTCAAACTTCAGGCTTACTTGCGGTTCCCAGGGTCTCCAAAAAGCAGAATGGGAGGAAGATCTTTCAGTTATCAGGCTCCTCTCTTGTGCAACCAACTTCCAGTTTACGTCCATGAGGCTGACACATTGTCCAGTTTTAAGACTGGACTTAAGACTTTCATTTTTAATAAATCCTATACAGTAGTTAGGGTCGGCTTGTTATGCTGCTATAGGCTTACACTACTAAATCGACCTAATTTCCTTAAATTATTTGCTAAAACTGAGTAGTTTTCATTTAATACTATTTCTATCTTAATGTGATTCTTGACTTGCCATTGTGTATCTGTTCCTACCAAACCCAGCCAGTTGAAGCAGATGGCCGCTTGTCCTGAGCCTGGTTCTGCTAAAGATTTCTTCCTCATGAGGGAGTTTTTCCTTTCCACTGTTGCCTTCATGCTTGCTCAAGATGAGAGTTATATGATAGAGTTAAATTCAAAGCAGTCTGCCCCTCAGATAAATAATGTTAACTCATATATATGTGAATGTTTCTGTTCAGTGCCCTGAGATGACTTCTGTTGTGACTTGACTTGAATTGAATTAACAATAATAATAACAATAATAACTATCTGGTTCACATGCACATTGAGCTGCAGCATTCATGTGGTATGACACTGATTTCCTCAGTGTAGCTGCGGTGGGGAAGGGCCGAGTGGGGTTAGTTATGTCTAGAAGCTCTCATAGCTCAGCATAACACAGTACTGCTGTGTCAACTGTGACCCGAACGACCCTGCAGGAGCCAGAGAATAGGCTCTGGGGTGGCTCTGAGACTCAGGTGAAATGAGGGGTCAGGGGTCAGCTGTCCAGTGTGTCAAGCTTGCTGATCAGGAAGTGTATCCTCTCGCTTCAGGGAGTACACAGGGAGTGTCATGTTTTGGACATATACTCACACTCTGACATAAATCTTCTGTGCTTACATGCAGTGGAGTCCCCTGCTGAGTCAGTGTGTGCTGCAGGAAAGTAGCGGGAGATGACACATGCCAAGTTATGGGACCTGCTTTACCAATCGTAGTCCAGATGATTATAATTGTTGAGACAAGCAAAAGTGCACTTTGTCTGAAGTTTATGTTCAGTAACCCGAGTTTATTTTAGGATTGACATCTAAACCCTTCTTGGAAACCCTGCTCCATCCTCAAAAAAGTTCAATTTCCCACAACGCACTGGTAAAACTGGTGGTGCAACAGGTATAACTGTTACATGTTCAGTAAGAACTTTGTTTATCAAGTTTGAATTTGTGCATTTTTATTTCTTATATTTTCCTCACAATTTAAAAACAACAATACTAGATTTTTTTTATCCCCTTTCCAGTCATTTGTAGCAACATTTAAACAGTGCAAAAGTTCATGTTTGTTTGTCCCAACCCTTGCTCTCGATCTGTAGCTCACTCTCATGGTAGATACATCCAAACGGACCCCCTACCTCCGCAGTACTGAGACAGCTCTTCCTTCCATCCTTAATCCAGAGTCTTAGGTTTGGGAGCTCACTGTTGTTCTGAGCCACCCCAGTATCCTGGTACTGCTATGAAGGGAAAACAGCAGCGCTGCAGTAGAGTTTCCTTCCTCCTGACTCATCTAAAGCAGGCTCTGCTGGCTGTCCGGATCAAACTGGCCCACAGTGTGGTTCCGAGTCCTGTCTGCAAACAAGAGGAGGCCCGTGCATTAAAGACTCGCCACAGGAGCCCCCATCCAAGAAGTTTTACATTTCAACAGCCTTGGAGAGGTAGTATTACAAGGAGAGATTTATCTCTGTGTTGGTTTAGAGTGTGTGCTCACATTTATTCCTCTTTCATTTTAGTCAAAAATTAAAATTATTTATCTATATACATATATAAAATGTGAATCTAATCAAAATTTTAATTACCATACCATACCATTTTATTTATAAAGCACTTAAAACAGCAACAAGGCCAACCAAAATGCTGTACAAACAAACAAACAAGAGGCAACACATAGGCAACATACACAATGAATTACAAAAAATGGACATAAAAACATCACAGAAATAAATGTAACGACTAAACACTGATCAATTGGTGTTGAAAGCCATGCCGTCATGGGCAGCCATTACAAATGGCTGCCCATGACGGCAATATTGCTAAGGTTGAATCTTTGCCCCTACTGCTTGGCTTTACCTCTACTTTGGGGGAAGAAGCCAAAGTGCTATCTAATGCTTCAAATGAGAGTTTTTCACACACTCATCAAGTTCAAGTTCGAGTAGGTTTTATTATCATTCACGTCACATGTGGTGCATGAGATGAAACAAAATTGTGTACACAGAGTCCCAGTATTATCCAACAATAGCAAACATTTAAATTGTAAAAAGAAAAAAAAAATAATAAGGATCTAAGACATAAACTAAGACGTATGCTAACTTCAAACAACAGTAGCACAAAACTTATCTTAAAATCAAACTTAAGAGTGTGAGATGCACTTACAAATTAAATTGATTCGTGCAGAACGTTACTGTCACCACTACTTTATTATCTCAGTAGGTCCATGTTAATGTCATTTGATTAAATATCATTGTTGGTTATTCCTAAAAAGCATAAAACAATAACATAATATGTTGTTGCTGAAAATATTTTGTCATAACACCGACTGTAATATGCAGATTTGTGTATTCTGATTTATTACATGTTTGTATTTTGTAATCATCAGTTAGCAGTTCAGATCATTTGAAGTGAGTTTGTATGGAACATTTATGAACAATTAATATTATACTTGTAAATAGATAATAATAAGAATAAGTGCTGTGTGTTTGCATGATTGTATGTTCCCATAAAATGGCACAACTGGTTCTCTGTATTCAACCCATCACACCTGAGATACACCCAGGTGGAGGAGTGGGCATCTATGCAAGCACCTGGGGAGCAATTTGGGATTAGGAGTCTTGCTTAGAGTCATCATGACACGTGGGAATTGCTGGGGATCGAACCTGGGACTTTCAGGTCCCAAGTCGGCTGCCCATGCTTCACCATTAGCTCATCAACCTGGTCAGAAGCAATATATTTCTCCAAACTGAGTCTTTTTAAAGGGTTATTTTCAACAGGTAAAATGTAATTTATTCATACGTTTCCACAAAACTCCACTTTGAAAAATCTTAACTCTCACTTTAAGACAACAACAACAACAAAAACGCGGATATATTTGACAATCTGTTGCAAGTTAAATAATAAAACAATAATGATGCTGCATAATGATGCTGCATGTATTCATGAAAAAGCCAACAAAAAAAAGATGGATGAACATGTAAAATGCGGAACAACATATTAATGAACAATGGCAAAGGGTTTGTAATCTTTAAACAGCAGTTACAATAAAAAAAAAAATCACAACCATGATTGTTCTTAAATAAAACGTTGCCTGTGTTGATTTGAAACTCGCTATCTTGTTAGAAACTGTGCTCAATATGCACTGGAATGGGATATTCAAGGTGCATTTTTTATGTGCATTTTTGGTTCAATTACAAATAACAAAAAGCATAATATCATTAAATTTAATTTTGCCGCTTGCACTTTGACATTTTAAACTACTAATATTGTTTTAAAGACCAACTAACATTTGAAGATTTCAGGTTTCTTGGATTTAATCTTTGCTGTTGAGAGAAAAAAAAAGACATGTCATCTGATTTTTCCCACTTTGCTCCTTCCCCTTTCTCCTCTACGTGCCTTTTTCCACCACTTGCTTTGTCCAGGGAATCATTATTGCTTTGGTAAATATTTCATACACCTCAATACCTCTGCACACAGTCACCTGCCAGCTGCTTCTCCTCTCACATGCAAACCATGGATAGACCAATCAAAATGAAAGAGTGCAAAGTGGATGAAAGAGAGTGGGATAAGAGGAAGGGAGAATTTGTCTGCTCTTTTTTCCATTTGCATTTTCAGTCAGCTGAGGATTTGTGTTCTTAAACCAGAATTCATAATTGATCCTGCCCTTACAACAGGTGGAAGTGTTCTCTGGATGTTGTCATACTGTTGCTTAGCAATGCCCTTTCTCTTTTCTTCTGCTTTCTTGCCACATAAAAAAGAGTTTGGTTTGCTTTCTGAGATGGCAGTGATGAAAAACTAGGGAAAGAGCAGGAGACAAGAATGCAAACTGCTCCTCACTCAAGACAAAACAGAAAGAATACAAAGCCTCTCCTTTTAACCTTGAGGAGGCCTGTAAGCAACAGCATAGCTCCCTCCCTCCTTTTTCACCTCCTCTGGCTTCTTCAGCCCCATCTGTTTACATTGACTAGGTTAAAAAAAAAGGGTCTTGCATCACCTGCGGTGTCTTCGCTTTTTTCCCTCTCCAGACACTATCTTACCTTGAAGGCGACTCAAAAAGAGTTGCAATCCAGAGATGAAATACTTCAGCTTGGATGTAATCACTTTAAGTTCATCCATCCATTATCTTTACCCACTTCTTCCATTTTGGGTCACAGAGTCGCCGGTGCCCATGTCCAGCAATCACTGTGTGAGGGGCGGGGTACACCCTGGACGGGTCGCAAGTCCATCACAGG
>JARVLU010000599.1:20338946-20351425 GCA_031762415.1 Simpsonichthys santanae | reverse complement strand
GTAGGTCGATTCTGCCGTAGGTCGATGGCGCCATAGGTCGAGGACAACCTGTATATATATATATATATATATATGTGTGTGTGTGTGTATTATCTTTGCATGGGACCACCCTGAGAGATTACATCTATAAAAAGACAGAGAAGGTCAAAGGTTATTGTCAATTAGCATTCACCCAGATGAGCAATTACCATTCAACAGTAGGGATGAAGATTGCACCATTTTTCATCAGCCTGGCTTTCAAACTACACTGTTCATGTGCTTGTTGGAATCAACAGTGGAATACTGAGGAGGATGTTGCTGCTGATTAGGGCCATGTTCTATGCTAGAATATTAAAATCAAACACCTGAGCACTGCCTCATTACAATGCCTCCTATTTGGCAACACATATATCCACTGAGGACCCTTTTCACCGAGGTTCTGCTCAGCTGTTGTACAGCTTGTGTGTCATCATACAGTTTGCAGAAATGCTTTCACAATGGCAGAGGTTACTAGGGTCATCCAGGACGGGGGAACCATTCTCCTCTGCTTAACAATGGTCACATGTATTAGAACTGAACGTTGCTTTTGAATCTACTATGACTTTAAACATACATTGCTAAGAAAGGTCCGGAGGGACATTTCCAGTCCAGCCTATATGTCACTCTGATTTGTATCGCAGTGCTTACATTAACAAGGTGGCCAACACCAATCCACCATTACTTAGGTTTATGAACAGTATATCACACACCTGTGCTCAGTCCAAACAGAGCTTTACTGTGATGTCCATGTTTCTTTGGTAGACGCGTTCCCAGCCAGACCCCAAGTTTGACAAACATTTAGCTGGGCAGGCCAGACGTCTGACATGTGTGGTGACTGGGACAGGCCTGAGACAGGAAAGAGGACTTTTAAATCAGCCAGCAATCCAAAGGCCGTTCATAAATCCTCTAAATGGGCTTGGGTGTGGGACGTAAAGCACACCTGCAAGACTTATGTAAGACTTATTAAGCTATAAATTGCAAACACCAACCCTTTGCTAGAGCTGCTCATGGCTAAAATAAATCTCAGAGTGTGTTCAGTATGGAGAAAGTGAAAGTGAGGGGAGGGGAGATAAAGAGGGTGAGTGGGGAAAAGATAAAGTAATAGCAAAAGCGAAGGTTTCCAAAGGTTCTATACCTGGATGTTTCTGTTTGTTGATAGAGAAGACAGTGCCGGGCTTTGATTGGATTTACATTTGCAGTGAGTTTCAGGATCATGTTCAAGAATGTCACACACGACAATCTGGACGTCAATCAGCTTTTTGGTGTTGGTCTCGGTCTCATCAGGGAACCACGAACAGGTCTTCCTTCCAGCTTTGGGCCCTGAGTGAACTACACTGGAGATACACAGACACAGACCAGTGCGAGCAACACAGAGAATATTTATAGGAAATCAGAGTTCCTGAGCTCCTGAGCCCCAGTGAGTTCCCAACACACCCACGCTCTCCTCCCTGCCTGGTTGTGGGTCCTTGAATTAAACATCAAAGCACACAGGAGTGTAGGGCCCAACTGCCATAAATAACGGTGCGCTTGGGGAGTGAAGGGGAGGATGTTCAGCTGGGATGAGAGCAGGTCACCAGATCGCTCATACACACACTGTCAAAACAGATTCATTTGTTCACAAAATGGGTGACGCTGTGTGAGGTTATTGATTTCCACATGCCATCTGTCTTGTCCAAGGCTTTGGCAAGCAGGCTGTGGCACTACCAGGTCTCCCCAATGTTAGTGTCCACTGGACAAATAAAGACGATAGCGATGTGGAGCAAGCAGGCAGTGGGTACAAACAGCACATGTGACACGCAGGAGTCATCAGAGCAGTGCTGATGGGTGACTTTAATAAGGACTTTTGTCAAGTTCACCTGAAAATGAAACAACTGAAACAGATTTTAAATGTTGACAAAACCTGAGAATATAACACTTTTCTGAAAATTAGCAAACTAGAATCAGGAACAATATAATACAGTACATACATTAAGGAAGCGAATGGTCTGATGATAAGTGAAATTAGACCAAGGTGTTACGGGAGAGCCGAGAGACCAAAAAAACAAAACAAAAAAAAAAAAACATGAAAACCCATGGAATATGAACTATTTATGAACCCAAAGATCATGACAAAAGCTGACAAGAATGCACGCTGAAAGTGATGATCAACATCTTATTTGTTGCCAGCAAGTGCATCCTCAACTCCAGGCCCACCCTCCGTCTCCTCCTCTCACTAACTCGTATCAAAGTCGCAGCGTACCTCCGCATCGAGCTACCAAGTGTGGAGGGCTGGCCTCCAAACATGGGGCCCAGCTGCTGCTGTGTATTTTTGTCAGCCAACACACACGTGCACTGGAATCCCTTGGAGTTTGCTCTTGTGGAGGGCACATGTTGCTGGGTAAATCATCACAGCAATGGTAAACAGTGTTTTTATGAGGGAATGTAGCTTAGTTGTTATATTTGAAGTCTGTGCTTTGTATACTGCTGTGCTATTAGGACAGATTGAGGATGTTTGCGCCTGGTGTCTGCACTCCGCCCATGTGGTGTACACTCACACACAAACACACACACACACGCGCTCAGAGTGACAGGCTTAGTTCTAGTTGGGAGTCTTAAATGGCTCTTTTGTTGTTTCTGAACAAAGAAAAAAATAAGAAAAATAATAATAACAAAAAAAAAAAAGGAAAACATCACAGCCCAAGGAGTGTGTCTGTGTCACACTCGTGTCAGTCTCCGGGTAAATGCAGATGAATAACAACAGCAGGGGAGGAATGACTGAATTTTCAACAGACAGACAAAAACTGTGCACTATGAAAACTCTCACTGAGCTGATAGCAGATATTTTACTCACAAATCTCTGGAGTTTTGGTGTTTAAATCAATAAAATTTAATGGCATCATCAAATGTTAACAAAGTGGACATGTTAACCTTTTGACAGCAACAACATCTAATACTCCAATACTCCATAATCCAGGTACAAGAGTACCTGGAGTACTGAGCATGAACTTTGGTGTTTTTAACCATTTTGGCATTAAAGGAGCTGACTGGGGAGAGGGCGGGCCCCAGAAACTAACTTATCATCAGCAAACTTTTATTTATTCATTTATTTATTTATTTAATTAATTATGTGAGTTGGTGTTTGGGGCACTCCAGTTTATATGTGGCTTCTCGGACTGAAGAAGTCCTTTGGATGAAGGATGAAACATCTCAGCAAAAAAAAAAAATAATAAAATAATAATAATAATAAAAATAAAAATAAAAATGTCCAGATGACCTGACTGAACACTGTTGGATTTGTACCTGGATTATTGAGCATGAACTTTGGTGAACATCTACCGCATTACATCCTACATGAGTTCTTCAAATAGCTGCCGTGCATATTTTCTGTATTTTTGATTTACAAAGAAGGAAACTGTGAAGAACCTGTTTGTTAATTACTTTTCTTTTTCAGTTTCAGCTCGTGCATCTTGAATTGACTGGAAACATTGTCAGAGCACTGACAACAGAATAATCGTGTCATTAGAGAATTAGATTGATAGCTCTGAGGTGGAGGACTGGTGCTTTAAGGTCTTGCTATTCAATTAAACTCATTTGAACCATGAATGAGGGTCCTATTAATTTTGCTTACACCAATATCTCTCTTTTCAGGGCCCACCAGGTTTAATTAAGGGTCATTCATATTAAAGACTGTTTGTTTAATGGGTGTTTTTTTAAACCTTTTTTTTTTAATTTCTTTATTACACTAATGAAAGTGTTGATTGCCATAATTGTAAAGCATGCAACTAGTCTGAAAATGGCAGGTGACACAGAAAAGCATAACAAAAAAAAAAAAAAAAAGATGTCATGTTGTTAAAATTCCATTTTAAAGGTATTTCAGCTGACCCAGTTTACAAGATCGGTCATTTAACAGGTAAATGACTTGTGCATTGATTGTCCGGTCACTGCAGTCATCTCAGCGTTTCACATTTCCTATTTTTAACCTGATGAGTCACTCAATCTTTTCAAAAGGCCTGAAATGGGAAAAAAATGAAGGAATAATGATCGCGATGACATTCGTTTTTTATGTTTTTGAGCTCCAATTACCCACTAATGTGTGATAAAACCAGAAAAAATGAACAATCATTATTTGTGAAGCCTTGTTCGATGACAAAATCATTCTTTCCTCCCCTCCTGGTCTTGGAATGGGAGTAATCATGTTTTGTCCCAAACACCTGCGCTTCACTTGCCCTGACCTGCCGCCCAAATGAGTGCAATTAATGACAATTACCCTCCAGGTGTCATAACACAGACATATACTGATAGGGACCTATCTGGAGGGAGCACACACTTGTCCTCCAAGTAAATATGTAATGATAACAGCAGTAACACACGGGAGTGGAGGGGGAGGACAATTGTCACCAGTGCAATCTATTTGTGTTTGTCTCTACACCACAGCACATTAACCAGTCCAGACAAAGCAGAATGAATAGATGTGGATTTCCCAGTGGGACACAGTGAAGTTAACTGGAGGTGCTCACATGGAGATTGGGACAGATGGGGCCTGGAAACATGTTTTGGATTCAAGCTTAATCTTAACCTATTTCTGTGCTGGTGATCAAACTTATTTTGGCCTTGTTGCATTAACATTTGGAGGGAAACAATGCATTTTCATATTTTTTTTGTTTTATTCCTATTTATTCAGAAATAATAATAAAAATTAATAACTGAGTTCTTGAAATTGAGTTAAACGTTTGAAAAAGTTAAATAAATTTATAAAGTTAAATATTAGTTAATGTTATTTAAAACAAATGCCCAGTTTGCCAACTTATTTAAAAAAAAGTCAAATAAAATAAACTTTTTTTATACTAACTGTTAGTAAAAAAAAAAAAATAAATAAAAAAAAATTGGTGTCACCAAAGAACAACTTCTCATCACATGCTGAAGTGCTGCATGGGAATACAAAGACAAACAAAGAATGATCTGTATTTTAAAAATTCAAACAATGGATTGAGTTTAATTTAATACATATTTTAACCATTTATTTTTCTTTTTGATTTGATGGCTTTTAAATAAATTAACTAAAATAGCTAAATAATAACTTGGACAAAAATAGATAGACAGACAGACAGACGCATCTCAAATAATTTGAATATCATGAAAATGTCCTTTTTTATAAATCATTTCAGAAAGTGAAACTCATATTAGAATCAGAACAGTGAAATATTTCAAGCCTTTATTGGTTGTAATTTTGATGATTATGGCTTACAAATGAATAAAAATAAAAATTTAGAGTCTCGTAAAATTAGAATACTGTATTGTGAAGAGGTTCAAGATTGTAAACTGGTGTCAAACCCTAATCAGCTGATTAACTCCTTGACATGAGCAGATAATGTCACATTCTTCAAGTTCAGCCACTCCTGAACCAGCAACAGCAGAAGCATCTTACCAGGCTGACTGTTGCTCAGTGGTCCAGTGTTGTTGTTGTTGTTTTCCCAAATGAATGTAAATTCTTCATGTCATTTGTAAATCAAGGTCTCAGAGTCTGGAGGAAGAGTGAAGAGGCCCAGAATACACGTTGCTTGAAATCTGGCAGGTTTAGGGTCTTGGTTAGGTTCAGGCACAAGGGTAAGGGGGTTAAGTTTAGGGTTGGTCCTCTGGGTCAGGTGTAAGTTCAGGACAAGTGGCCATCTGCTTCGACTGGTCACCTGCTGGGTTTGAGAGGACAGGAAGGAGGAACAGATACACAATGTCAGGTCGAGAGTCACTTTAAGATAGAAATAGATATAAATACATGTAGTATCAAATGAGAACTATTAAATTTTAATAATTAATTTAAGGAAAATGTGGTCAGTTTGTCCTCTAGTAGTCTTAGTCTATAGCAGCATAACATCCAAACCTAATTATATGATTTATCAAAAAGGAAAGTCTTAAGCTCAGTCTTAAACTGGACAATGTGTCAATCCTAGAGACAGAAACTGAAAGTTGGTTCAAAAAGAGAGGAGCCTGATAACTGGAAGATCTTCCTCCCATTCTGCTTTTGGAAACTCAAGGAACCGAAAGTAAGCTGACTGACCCCATCATAAAATGCACTAAAATAGTCAAGTTAGGTTGTGATCATTTTGGGAAAACAATTAATACCAAATTGTTACATTTATTAAACAATATACAGAATTTAAAAATGGTACATTTACAATCTGTTGACAGAAAGACGGTAAAACATTCTTTAAAAAAAAGCAGTCTTTGAACATTTGGGATCAAATACATTTTTAAAAGTGTGTGTGTATGAGGGCACAGTATGCGTGGGTGTATAAGTTGTTGAACATTTGGGATCAAAAACAACTTAAAACGTGTGTGTGTGTGTGTGTGTGTGCATATTGTATAAGTGGTTGATCGAATATAATTCTCTGACGATAAGACAGATTTCTCAGGTGCAAAAGTCATCCTTTCCATCTGAACCTGCATTAGCATAAAAGCATTAAAATGTGAATAGGAATTAATTTGGACTTTCCCCTCCATAGGAATTAATGGAAGTTTGTTCTGCCCATACCCCTCAAATGGCTCACGCTCCTCCACAGTCCATAAATATTAATATTAATACAGGATCGCATTTAAAGGTAGCGCTTGACTGGAGCCGTATACAGAATACTATTAGAGATCACGATACGTTTCTCATGAGGAGTACAGCTGAGTGAATGCATTGCCTTGCCGTTGTGATCTGTAAAATCCAATCTTCATACAGCACAAAAAGTTATTTTCAGAGCGACGGAAGATTAGCAGGGCCGAATGGCTGCTGTCTAAAGCCATTAGGCAAGCGAGGAGTGCTTCTTCCACCCTCAGTTTAGAGAGAAGGGCCCACATCTCCAGCTCTATCAAGGTACTGATTCACAGTCACACAGCTGTAGCGCTATTATCACGCCCGAGAAGATCATCTTTGCAGATAACTATTATCACCAGCTCAACACATCGCTCCAGACTACTCACCCAGATAATACAGACCACAGAAGTTTTTGACACTCTTCCAAATAGCTGTATTCTCCTTTCTTTTGTTGCATGGCCTTTGTCCCTTCTGTGTGTGCTCTGTGTAGCTGTATTACACATCTTTATGGGGTAAAGTGACTGAAAAGCTCTGGTCCAAGCTGTATGAAGGGCATTGAGCACATATACTCTTATTTAATGTGATGCAAAACCGCACATTTCACTGCTTTTTTTTATATATATATATTTTTTTTTTCTCTGTCTGTTTGACTGATATATGCTTCAGTTTGTGAATATGCTACTGTTTCTGTTTTGGTCTAAACTCTGTTGAGTTGTCTGTGGCAAAGGGATTGAAAAAAGGGGGATGATAGGGGTCTTGTGTCAAAATATTCAGCAGGTTCTTTCTTTTCCTGTGTCTCCCTGCTTGACTAGTGCTGATCCTGACAGGTTATGGTGGGCAAGGTGAGACATGTTGGTGCTGAGCTCTGTGAAGGTGAGAAGACAGAGCTGGCTTCAAAAGTCCCAGTGAGTGGGTGAAAGCTGCATGCTGCCACCACAGCAAGCTCGGTAAACAATATCCACCTTTAATCTTTGCCCCGTAATCTTCACTTGTCTCACATTTAGTCAATATACTCTCGCTTTTATTCCCCGACAAGCTGAAGTGCGGGGCTAAAATGTTACGGAATAAATAAAGAAGAAAAGAAGAAAACATTAAAAATGAATACAATAAATCTACTTTATATTATAAGCTGTAGTAGATTATTATAATATGAATAATACACACTTCCATGTTTCTTTTGCAATTGAAACTTCGTTTCTTATTGAATATTCACTTAACAAGGAGCAGCACAGACACAAACTCTTTCATGAAGTCATTTAACTTAAAAATGAGAAATTAATCTGAAAATTAAATGAACATGAATTACATACAAAATCCCAACATTTGAAATATCAGAAATAGCTAAAAAACAAAAAACAAACAAACAAACAAAAACAAACAAACAAGTGGAATCATTGGATTTTTGTATTTCCTTTGTGTGTGTGTGTGTGTGTGTGTGTGTGTGTGTGTGTGTGTGTGTGTGTGTGTGTGTGTGTGTGTGTGTGTGTGTGTGCGCGCGTGCAAAATTAAAGGGTTTACTTGGCAATGTGCAATTGGCAGAAAGATTCATGTTATATTGGGGTAAGGGACATATTTTTTCATCACTACTGTGCATCATGTCCTTTTTTTATTATTTTATTTATTAACCTTTATTTAACGAGGTAACTCCCATTGAGATCACAGATCTCATTTGCAAGGGAGGTCTGGGCCTGAAGGCAGCCTACCGTGCATTTTTTGAACTGTGGGAGGAAACCAGAGTACCTGGAGAAAACCCACAGAAACATGAGGCGAACATGCAAACTCCATACAGAAAGACCCCAGATCCAAACAAGGGATCGAACACAGGATCTTCTTGCTGTGAGGCAACAGTGCTAACCATTAATTCATTGTGCTGCCACTTGTTGCCTTTACATGCATTTTCTGCAAGTAGTAAACAATTATAGAGAAAAAAATGTTAGACGCTCAATAATAAATACATAAACAGCAGTCCATCATTCGATTATCACAGGGGTTATGTTCCACACATCCGCAACCGGTTAAAAACCACTAAGTAGGACCACAATATAAGCTATGTTCTGGTTGGGCTTGGTTCTGCAGACCAACCCTGCAGCAACAAAACCCACTGCCCCATCCAGGTTGATGTGCTTGTGGATAATTGGGCTTCAAGAAGCTACATGATTATTGGTGACGTTCATGTTTTGTGAGCTTAACAGTGTCTATCTGCATTACAAAACCTTCCATCCATTTCGGCAGAAAGCAGTGGCCAGAAGCACTGTTGGCTTCTGGGTAGTCCACAGTTCGTTTGACTGGTGTTACAGTGCAGGCTTAATGAAAGAAGACTACCGTCCCATTTACATGAGTAATATTAAAGTTGACAGTCACTGAAAAACCACAGAAGAGCGATTCTGCAAAAGTTGAACCATGAAGTAGGGAGGGACTACTGTAGTTGTAACGCGTTATTAAATGAGTGTTGCCAGTTTTAAAGCTGAAGAGTTAGATTTTTTTTTTATTTGTCATTTGCAGCACATGTGGTACATGTGGTGGAACAAAACTGTGTACACAGGGTCCCAGTTACATCCCACAAAAGTATAAAATGTAAAAGAAAAACATTAATAAGATCAAAGATATGAACTAAGAAAAACGTTAAACTAAAAATACACTAAGCACTAGTAGTACAAAAATATGATGAACAGCAGCACGAACATGAGTCTGCGTGAGCAGATGAGCACGAATGAACACAGCAACATGAAACAGATCAGCAGCAACATGATGTGATTTTTCACAGTGACTATTCTGGTTAGAGATTCATGTGTCTAACAGCTTCAGGGTAGAAGCTGTTACTCAGCCTAGTGGTTCTACACTTAATGCTTCTTAACCTTCTGCCTGAGGGGAGCGGGTCAAAATGTGTGCGCTGGGTGAGCGGGGTCCTTCATGATGCAGGTGGCTCTCTTCCTGCACCTAGAGGTGTAGATGTCTGTGATGGTGGGGAGGCTGACTCCAACATCTTCTGTGCAGCCTTCACCACTCTCTGCAAAGTTTTCTTTCTGCTGCTGTGCAGCCTCCATGCCACACGTTGATGCTGGAGCACAAGATACTCTCAAATGCACACACCTGTAGAAGGAGGTTCCCAGACCAGCTCTCCTCAGTCACCTGAGAAAGTAGAGTCTGTTTCAGTGGATTCATGCTGCTGAGAGCCCATAGTTCAATTCAAATTGTATATGAAGGAGTTTTGATGTATTAATCATTTTTTCACACAAAAACATTTTTGCAGTTTGTATTAGAAATGTTATTCATCATGGTGGCACTGCAATGCACTGGTTAGAGATGTCACCACACAGTAAGAAGGTTGCAGGGTTGCTTTCAGGCCTTCTGTTGCAATTCTTCCCGTGTAAGTGTAGATTTTGTCCAGATACTCTAGTTTCCTCCCAATTACATAAAACATTCATGTTAGAGCAAATGGCAACATTAAATTGACCCCTAGTTTGGGTGAATGTGTGAATAGTTCATTTTTCTCTATGTGGCCTGGACTTGAGACCTTCTCACACAGGGACTGCTGGACACAGGCATCAGCGATACCCACATGGATGGATGGATGGCTGTTAGCTAGCATGTGGCCTAAAGTACTATTAAATTGGGAGGACAGTTTTCTTCCTTGGTTACTTGCTCAGGAATTAATACACAAAGTGGCTAAGTAATAGTAGCTATTAATATTAGAAAGAAAGCAATAACTAATTTTAATAAAAATCACTCTAAAGTGCCTTATTCCCACACCATGAGCCTGCATGTAGCAGACATGTATGTTATGCTGAACTCTGCGAGCTGAGGTTACATTTGTGCATCAGGTCATTCCTGTACTGGGCTGGTCCAGGTCGGCCTGCTCCCCTCCGAGAGCCCTCTCATCAAGTCAGCCTCTCCTCTGCCACCCTCTCCCCCACAATCCCCATAAACTCTCATAATTGCCACATTAAACTTGAGTTTATTATTTTTTTTTCTCCAGGTGCAGGTGTGCAGATGATATGAGCCCCAGGTTGCATTTACATACAAATTGAAGGTTTTTATTAATCAGGCAGGCAGCAGGAATCAAACGGCAACACTCCATCAGGCCTTTAAATACATTTGGTGACATTTTTACCCGGCATTAGCATGATAGGGCAAGAGGAGTATAATGTACCAATGATTGCTTTTCCATTGAAAGCACAAACGGTTTCATTTTTCCTGTCATCTCAAATAAGTGTTAAAGAGGGTTTGGAGGCTATTGTGCGAGCGCCGTATGCTGGGGACTTGGGACCGCTGATGGCCATATTAAATAACCATTAGCGCCTGAGCTTAGATCATTGTGGCATCCGCCTCCTCTGAATTTATCCTGTGATTTCAAATGAAGGCAAGCTGTGCCAGCTTTCATAAAGTGCTCAAGCTCTCTCCATTTTTCCTCAAACTAAATGCATTACAACGGTAATTTTGTGACTGTTAAGATAACTAGCGTTAACAAGCACTTAATTAAAATGTACAATAAATAGCCGTCTGCAGCCTTATCTCCCCTCCAGAGCGACGCTGGTAGGAGGCTCCAATGCTCAGGCCGGCTGTTCCCCAGCTCGTTTGCAGATTAATTGCTTTTCTGTCTGGCGAAGCCTGCCTCTCCTGCAGCCAGATCGTAAATAGCCTGATAGGGAGTTTATCAATCAGGGCTTTCTACCTCACTGATCTCCCCCACACAGTTTGTCTGTCTAACTGTCTGTTTGTGCATCTTCCATTATCAAACAGACCCCATAAAGGAACTTCTGAAGGCTTCTGTTACGCTGAACCTTCATTTGGCACATTGCGTCAACCTTCAGTGCTGTTGCTGCTTCATTTAATTTTTTTTTTGTAACATTTTGTAACATACGAGAGATTTAGTTTGCACATATTCTCACTTGTTTCTGCAGGTTGTGCAACAAATGGAATAGTGTTAATATGTGACTCTTGCTTTTGTAACCTTGACTGACACCGTATTTATGTCTGTCTGTCTGCAAGCATGTGAGCGCTTTACAAGGGTTCATTTTGAGCCAGTTTATGTGAATACTAGGTGCATACAAATGGACCCTAAGTATGTTGCTGGGGTTAATCAAACAAGAGATTCACATAAAAGCAGTCGGGGGTTTGTGTGAGACCGAACACAAGCAAACTGAGAGTATTTACAGTGGTAAAAATTAACTGCGGTCAGCCCCTTAGGATCAAATTACTGTTCAGACATGTGCCTGCAGTTTCCTCCTCACAGCTTTATGGACTTTCTCCACACCAAAGCAACCTGCAAAACCTTTTTTTTAACGTAAAATAAAAATTTCCTGTTCTAGCTTGCTGCCCCCTCACTACAGTGAAGCTTCCCCTCCTAAGTCGATGGCCCACCCTTAACCTCTAGATAATAAATCTGCCTACAGAAGCTGTTAGTGGGAAGACCCCCTTGTTGGAAGACCCCCAGGTGTCCTCTATGACACATCCTGTTTGTATAGTCAGTGCTTCAACCAGTGACTTTTACACTCATAATTTATAGCATGACAACACTTGCACCTTGTTTATGTCTCTTGAATATAATGTGATATCTTTATGTAAATGTAAACTTGTTTTTAACAGTAAAGAAGAAAAATCCAATAAATTATTGTACTCTAAAAGGAATGTTAACTCTAAATAATAAGATTTGTGCTTATTGTTCTGTCAACACATAGCAAAACTTATTTGTGCAACAAATCTTATTTACTGAATTGACCATTAGAAAAACTACATATTTGAGTTACCCTCACATAACTTTTAACTTTTATAAAATTTGCTAAAGTTTGAAACATCTTATCTAAAAGAGATGCAGAAAAACTGGTTCATGTATTTGTCACATCTAGACTGGACTATTGCAATGGTTTATTATCTGGGTGTCCAAATACTTCTTTAAAAAGTCTTCAGT
>JARVLU010000599.1:20317212-20330846 GCA_031762415.1 Simpsonichthys santanae | reverse complement strand
TAAGGAAAGGTTAAGCTCAGAAACACTTTTACTAAGTTCGGCTTCCAAAACAATCACTTAGATCATCACTAAAATTGTTACATTCGTCTGATTCTACATGCCCCGCCATTATTATTTTCAATGCACGTTGGAGCAGAGAAGCCCAATCTCAGGTCACAGACGACATGTGCGTAAGTTTGCGGATTTCCAGTGACAACACACAGCGTCAAATTTAAAATAACTTTGAATGGAATTTTAATATATTTATGTTTGTTTGCAAAAACGAACATAGTTGAATGATAAAATATTATTATGTTGTGCCATTTTCTGCAAAGTTCATAAATCAAGTCACACATGCTTTAAAATGAATACATTTATAAATAAAATAAAAATAAAATGAAACAATTCATGAATTAAATTATTTAATTTAAACTCCTATAAAGTAATCATTGGAGCTCCAGCTACAACTGGTTCAATTTAAAATTCACTTTGGCCATCATAATCAACCAAAGCAAACACAATTGCATTAACAGTCAAAGCTATATGTAATGAACTAAATATTTTAGTTGTAGATGAGAATCATCCCAACACATCCACTGACAGAGCTCACAAAATCTGATTTTAATACTTGGCAATGCAAGGTGGCAATAAAATAAAATAAAATAAAATAAATAAATAAATAAAAATATTTGATTTTATCAGTCACTGATTTTATCTGACACTCAAAAAAAAAACATAACTGCTCACATCACTCACATTTATTTTATTAACAAACTTGTAATAATCAATTTAAGAGTTCAGTGTGTTTTGTTAAGCAGAAACTCATTTTAGTTTCACTGTAAATTATCATACAAAGATCTATCTTCTTTTTCCTTACCACTATACAGTGTACTTGTTCATATTTTATGTTTTAATTCATCCATTTTCTTATTAATATAAAAATATTTGTAAGTACTGTAAGTACATACAATTATTCAGTCTGCATAGTATGTTCACACCATTACTTCTACTTTGAGATAAACTGCTCCTACTATACACCTACAGAATAACATCAGCATGGAGCTTTAGCAAGTCTTACAGAGATCTGTACCAAATATAATAATAAAACCCAACACCACCAGCTCCGCCTACTCACCTTTCACCCCGCTGCTCTTCTCTCTGACAGTACTGTCAGTTTCAAATTTAATTACACACAAGTTGACATACACAGTCCTTACCCTATCATTACCCTGTCTGGGTCCACCCACTCATCATAGAGCTACAGCCGCACGCCCCTGAGAGCTGAGATGAACCCGCCTCCTTGTGATAGTAGATGTATGTATGTGTATGTGTGAGTGCACACAAGTGTTTGCCTCCCGCTCTGTTTGTGTATGTGCCTGGGCTGTGGAGATTTGTATGGTGTGTTAGTCACACCCTGTGTTATCAGCATCTCTGTGATGAGCATAAGCATGGCCTGAGGGGGTCGGGGCTAGCATCACAGATGGTACAGTGTCAGGGTCCCTGATTGTGGTTTAAAAATGGTGAATGGCATCGCCGTTGTCTCCCAGGTTCTGTCCACTTGCACTCTGTTGGGCCCACTGTACCATCATGCAGGGCAAGTGTTGAGTCTGGATCACCTCGTAGTTTATGACCCATGGCACACTCTCCTGCTTCTTTACAGCTGCCAGCAAAATATGACAATCAATGCTTTCCCCGCAACCCTGACCTAATCCTGTTATCCTTTTCCTTCAACAACCTGCAAGGGACAGGGGGCGGGATCCCAAAAGTCGGCAGCCAAGAGAGCCGTGTAGAGCCTGCCCCTATCTCTGTGAAAGCAGGCTTAGCCGAGGCACAATAGGTGTGTAATTTCAGGTTTTTGTTAAGCCACAATCCAATCACATACATGACTGCAAGATCACAGAGAAACACAACAGGAGAGAGAGCCTAGGAGGTGGAGGTGAGTCTACCTCACACAAACAATCAACACAACCCTGAGACTGCACTGATGACAGCCTGCTAACTAGCCAACCATCATCGCATAGATTAAGTTGGCCTTAAGTCTGTAGCAATGAGACTGCAACTTGATTCTTCCCTTACCTGGATCAGACAGCAAAGCAAACCTATTTTTTTTTTTTTTTAACTTTGTCTTCTGCATAGCCACAGCAGGCAAGATGGAGTTTAAATTGTCCGTCTAACTCAGCCTTTTTTTATTTTTATTTCACCAATTACAGCTATTATGAACAATAAGTTCCATATAAAAGAGCAAAGATTCAATCTCACCAGTTAATAAAAGCCCACATAGGAACTTCAAATAAAATACATAATGTCTATTGTCTTCTCTTGAGACTGTCTCAAGCTCAAGATTTGGGTTAGTTTACAGTTTTGTTTTTGCTTCTTGTTTTTGCAGATGATAAATGAAATTAATACATGCATTTAATATTTGAAAGGCAGGGATAAATAATTTATGACTGCAAGATTAAAAGTAAAGCATTAAAAAGGGAGACAGTCAGTAATCACCAGTACACAAATTCAGGACATGCCAAAATGAATTTTTAACTGCTTGCCCCCCCACCCCACCCCACAACCCACCCCCACCCCCCACACACACTGTTTTTTTCTGTTCTAGTTTGTGTATCGGGAGCTGTTGAATTAATGGTTTGCATCTTGACCTCATTCCACCAAATGCAGTCAGAGGTTTTCTTTGAAGCTGATTTATAGCAAATAAACAGAAGGCCTAATGCATCTATTCAGTAAGTTTAATGAACGCAGCACCTTAATACCAAGTAATGCTAATCCATGCCTGCTCACAACAGACTGACATGATCATTTCCAGGATCATAATTATTATTCATGTAAGGCAATTAATGCTGCAAGTACTTCTATTCAGACATTTGCATGTGGTTAGGACAGCAGATTAAAAAGTAGATAGTGAAATTAAAAACTGAGATTTTTGGAGAGTGCAGATGTTTGGTTGAGATTTACAACACATATATAATCAAAATTAACTTTACAACTGTCTTTTTTTTCAATTCAAATTACTTTATTAATCACAAAAGGAAACTAAATGTTGCTGTAACTCATTATCCTCATTTCATTAAGAGATGTTATAGATGCTGATGTCTGTAGGCAGGAAGGATCTCTAAAGGTCCGTCCCACAGTTGCTCTGAAGAAACTGGCCACAGATGCCAAACCAAGCGTCCGCTCACACTTGGCTGCCCTCTCAGTTCCTCCGGGCTGCAGGACAGCGCAAATGCCAGGTTGAACTCCTCCCAGAGCGATGGCCACTCCTCCCAGCAGCCTGCTGAGCTCCTCGTCACTGCCGACAGCTAGCTGCAGGTGTCGGGGGATGATCCCGGTCCTTCTGCTGTCACAAGCTACGTTTCTTGTTAGTTCCAGGGTCTCAGAGGTCAGACACTCGAGTACAGCTGGCAGGTAGAAGGGAATGCATCTACATCGCCTCCTTTTCAACTCATTTTTATTATGCAGCAAATAAGACAACAATAATCTGATCATATTTACCTTGTAGAACAACAACAAAAAAATCTGCTAAATATTTTATTTTTGAGATGTTAAAAAGAAATGAGCTCAATAGTATATCCACAAGATGTCAGAGCATGTTCAATGTTATTGAGGTGAAAATTAGGGATTCGCTGGCTAAATCTCTGCTAATGTCTATAGACAGTCCTGGAACTCTCTCAAGTCTCCCAATCAACATATATAACAATAAACAACAATCCAGCCAACCTGTTTTGCCTTAGGATGCATATTTGTGGCCATTTAGTCTGACTTCTGGCAAGCAGAAGATTATCTCAACTTGACAGTTTTAAAACTAAAAAGTGGAGTTGTAAGACTTTGATGAAATAACTCAAAAGAGCTCCAGTTTTGTAATGTCAACATTTCAAATAAAGCCACAGACAAAATGATCCTTTCAATGTTTTTTTATTTATTTATTTTTTTTTACTTGCTAAAACACCCTTGGAACACAATAAAAGCCATATCAAGCCCAGTAGAATTATTCATATTGTTATTCAGGCTAAAATATAAAATATAGAGATAAGTGCAGATTTAACATTCACATATTATGGTTGTCATATCTAATATAATGATACAATACATATCCAGACATGATATATTATATGTCTTTAAAAAATGGAAAGTAAAAGGGGACATTATACTTTGAGGGGGTATAAGGTAGTATGTGTGTTTAAATGCCACAAAAATAATAGTGGTTATTAGAAGGTATCTTGGCATTCTCCACCAAAGGAGGAAATCTCTTATTCTGAAGCCAACGCATGAGCTCCTCATCTGCTGCAGCCAAGATTTTGGGATGGGCCACAATGTATGTTGTGTAATTGTAAATGATTACTGTCTTTACATGTCCAGTTGTTCCATTTTTGTCTTCTCTTTCAGCATCAGCAGCTGATTAAAAATATCATGGTTTCCTAGCTCAAAGAAAAGTTCAAACTACAAAATGGTGAGTATAAGAAGGGGGGGAAAAAAAAAAAAAAAAAAAAAAAACTAACCGGCATAGATATTTCCATCCAGAGAAATGAAATATTAAACATGTTCATTATACCCTCAATTTGCAGTTATTTCTCATTGCACACTGCCGTTTTCCCATTTTCCCTGCTCTCTTATTGGCACTGTGCTGAAGGCCTTCAGAGAAATCTCTCTTTTATTATTTAAATCCATGCATAGGGGCTGAGCCAGGCGAATCATCTCACGTCTGCTGGCCTACTCCCTAATTCTGATTGGCAGCTTGATACACATTCAGCCAAAGGAGAGGGTGATAATGTCTGTGACAAAGAAAAAAATATCACCTCTCTGTTATATTTTTATTGGTAGTGGAGAATAAGGAGTTCACACACAATAAAAGTAGCCTTGGTAATTGGAAGTGGCAATGGACTGTGTCCTCAAGACTGTTGGGCTGTCAGCACAGCGATGTAAATTTCTTTGACATGTTTTTGTCTGGCTAAAACTTTAATGTTGTGGGTGTGACCAATCAGATGCAAATATTGTTTTCATCCTTCTCCGATGAAATGACCTCTGTCATTTCCCAGGGGAAATCAAGCTTTTGGAAGTATTTGATGGCTCCAAGTCTACACGCACACACACACATAAAGTCACATTCTTGCTTAAGGAAAGACGTAAATTGACCTACTGTATGCTTATTCAAGCACTTAACCTAGATGCTGCATGTAATGGGGGTCACAGACTCAGGCATAAATACAAACTCTCACCTCCCTCTGTGTAAATGCACATGTATGCAGATCTAGACTGTTTGGAAACATCAATACTCTTTGAATCCTCGTCGAACTTCGTCGGTCATTGATGCCTGCAGAACAGTTGATATGTTACCATTCTGTATGTCTGTCTGACACTTGATTGATAAGGAATCAGTCTTTCATAGAACATTTTATAGGTTGACCAATAAAAGGAGGATGTCACACTGTCATAACCTTTGACAGAATAAAGAGACCACATTACTCAAAGTAAGTAGGACTCTGCTGCTTATGGGATTCTGCACCCAAAACATACACCCACACAGATTGCACTACTTTTGTGATGATTCTAGAATTTGCACATGTCATGCTTGTGTA
Source organism: Simpsonichthys santanae (assembly GCA_031762415.1). Taxonomy (NCBI): domain Eukaryota; kingdom Metazoa; phylum Chordata; class Actinopteri; order Cyprinodontiformes; family Rivulidae; genus Simpsonichthys; species Simpsonichthys santanae. Next base: position 20,325,288 of record JARVLU010000599.1, on the reverse strand, counting down.
CGTGCTTGTCATGTAGATAATGTTGCATGCACAGGCTAGCTTTAATACTGGTCTGAAATAACAGGCTCTTTTGTACATTGTGAGGCAGCAACCATCTGAGACCAATAAAATTGTGGCCCTTGGGTCAATGCTTGAAGGATGAAGGAGGAAGATATAATCATACACAGAGGACACAAATCATTTTTGTGCTTTCTCCGCATATTTGGGCACGACGAGAGTACGGGTCCTTCATAAGTTTAATATTTTCACAGTGTGACCTTTTGTCACTAATAGAGTGACTTGCCAATAACTATATATTGTATCTTTAGGGGGTGCGAACATATTGCTGTGGCAATCGGCTGGCGGAAACAGAGGAAGACTAGCTGCGCAGAAGAGACACATGGTGTAGTGTTGGCTACAGGAAAAACACGTGTGTGTACTTATGGAAGAGGATATGTTCCTGTGATTGTGTGTTGGTGTGTGGAGTTGCACATGTGTTAGAGACATGGTATGAATGAGTTCTCATATGTTTTGCAATATAGTTCATAATGACATTTGGAATGTCTCTGGAAAATGGAGCCTAAGCCAAGGAGGTTCACAGTCAGAAACCACAAGCCAAAGTTAAGCCTCAGCATTGCAGTGAACCATATGCTAAACCTGTGTCATGCTAAACTTTGAAAAGCCAGCAGCAGTGACTGACTAAAGCCTTAAGATAAACACAGCAGTAAAAACAATTTGAGGCTTTTTTGGACAATTTGTTTGATAGAAGACATAACGCTGTGAAGGAGGACTGAACTCAGTTGCGTTTTGTAAACGGGCCATGTTTTTTTAGTGGGAATGATGTCTCATTATCTTGCATTAGGCTCATGTGCAGTGTCTTTTTGACTGGGGTTTTTCAGTTGGCAATACTCATGGATTTTCTTTCAATGATGTAAAATATATTTGACTACCTCCACCCATATGTCATTGCAGCACTGTGATTGGTCGGCAGGGACTCTAGCTCGTGCTGCTAGCACCTGTTGTAAATGACTCCAGCAGTCTGAGAAAAGCACTTTATCTCCTGTCTCCCCAACAATCATTACAGCAAGCTTACTTAGTTATTATAGCCCAACCTTAGCACATTTACACTGACTGCCACATATCCTTGTGGATGCATACTTCATCTGATGCTTGATGTTATTTTCTTCAGCCTATTTCATCCTTGAGGTTGCAAAGACAACCTCTCTTTATTTAGGGCAGGCAATAATTAGAGCAGATGTGCCGTTTGATTCCTACCTTGATAACACTCTCAGAATGTTGTCAGAGAGTGTAAACACGTCTCGACTCTTAGTTTGGCTCCTTTCATTTGAATCATTTGTTCTTGTTGCCTTTTGAAAAAACAGGTTGTTGTGGTGCTTGTACGTGTTTGTGCAAGTCTGTTTCTGTTACCGTAAATTGTCTTCTTCCATTGTGCATGTATCAGAGTTCCTGGTTGTCTTGTTTCTTTAACATTTTTTATTCATCTTATACGTGTATGTGTGTGTGCGCGTTTGTGCAGTCGTATGTGTGTGTGTATGCCATGCAGGTTAGTATTTTTGATCTTGGTGGGGCGACGTGAGTTGCCCAGGGCTGTGAGACTCATTAGGTATGTACTCCTCTGAATGTGAAAGTATTTGTTAAACCACATGACAAGAATACCTCACTGCTGCAACAGATGTGCTGTAATTAAAGAGGGCTTAAGTTGTCTTAGAGCTGGGTGGAAAGTCATCAGCAGCTGATTTTTACAACAGTGCCCTCCCCGTCTCACTCACTTTCACACACATCACATACCCATTGTATGCAAAGCAATTCATACAGGCAAACATGACTACCCACACATTAATATAGAATATGTACAGTCATGTTTAAACATTTTAGTGCAAAAACCCTACTAAGAATGATGTGATAATTCAAATAAAGCAAACAGCACTTGCTTTTTAGTCATGAAGTAAGCAGATTTTTTTTTTCTCGCATGTATTTTCTGAACGAATGCTTGTGTTTTTGGCTGATATGAAATATGTAGATATTGTAAATGTATTTAGTATAATAGAAATGTACAAAGTAAAAATAAATACATTAAAAAAAAATCTAAATTAGGTGTAGTTTGTAAGTGATTGTTCAAATTTTTATAAATGTCTTCCAAAAGTGGCAAACTTCTATAAACAGACAAAATTTACTTTGGACACTTTTATGATTAAGGTGATGAGTTAACCCAGTATTGACGCCTTTGGTCCCCAAGATAAAAAGGGCAACTGATCAGGGCTATTATCCTTTCTGGAGTGAATCAAGAAGATAATGGCCTATCTGTCAGCGTGGGGCCTCCATAAAGCCATTAGCACCTTTTGTTGTTCCCCTCCTGCTCTCCAAACGTGCTGGGCAGTTCAAAAAGGCAAACGAGGCAATCTGTTAGCTTCACGTCAACCCTTCTCAGCCCCTGATTCTAGCATGTTAACACACACACACGCGCACGGATATTCAGAAACAATAGCTACGTTTACATGGAAATAAGTAATTTGATTAACAGCCATTCCGAATAAAAATGCGTCATGTAAACGCCCCATTCAGATTATTTATTAATTGTCGATCCAGCTTGATCTGAAACAATTTATAAACAGAACAAGACAAGTGGTTTATGCTGATTCATAATCCGAATGGTGTGCATGTAATACTTAATCTGTTCATTTTCTTCATATCGTGACAAAACTGACCTGACTGCACATGTGCGACCTATGCCTACCTCATATATTTCCGCTTGGCTAATGCTAATAATATTAGCATGTTGGGGAAGCAAACCTGGTCGGTGAGTGGCACAACATACTAGAAACTTTGAAAGAGCTCAGAATTATCTGTATTACGTGTAGCTCAATCAGGGAGTGCAGTAGCGTCTCCACCGTCATTAAAACCTGTCGCGGGTCCATTTTGGGCGTTCAGGTTTGTTTACGTTCATCACGGAAGTAAAACACTAGAACTTATCCTGATGCATGCTCAATAATCCTCGAGGCTCAATGAGATTAACCTGCCTAAATAAAGGTTGAATGAATAATCCAGGTAGAAAATTCCAAAAAAGTTAAGTCTGGTCATCTGGACATTCAAAAAACCAAACCGAACAAAACAAAAAAGTAGAAATGTTTCGTGTTTCGTTTCGGAAGTAGAACTTCTTCCTCCCCATTTTTTTTTTTTCCCCCCCAAGGAGAGTTTACCACTCTGTCAGTACTTCTGTTCTGAATAAAACCCTGCTGCATGTAAATGCTTATTTTGAATGATTGAGCCCGTGTAAATAATACATTCAAATTATTTAAGCTGAAAACATTTCAATCTGGTCAAATAATTCTGAGCAGGTAAACATAGCTATTTATTTAGACATGAATTTTTGTGAATGTCTGATTTTATGTGAAGCATCATTTGCAGTTTTGACAAACAAGACACTTACAAACATTGTGAAACAAATTATATTTAAGCTATCCAATGGTCAGGTCACCTGGACAGTTTCTTTTTTTTTTTTATAGAAATGTTTTGCCCTCTATCTAGAGGGCTTCATCTGTCAGAGAAGTTCCAGTGTTATAGTTAAGCTTTTTTTAAACAAATGTTATTGATTTTATGTTTATTGTGGGTGTTAGACACAAACAAAGTCTTATTATTAACACAGTTTAAAACTTATCAATTTTCAGAGGACCAGGGAAAGCATCTCCCAAAACGTATACAGTGCAATCTAACCTGCATTATCTGATGATCTCTGCATATTTTTAGAAGTGCTGAAACATTACGCTCACAGAAGTTTATCATTGTTATTATTGTTTTGCTTTATGCTTCCCTAAATCTCCTCCACACATTTATAAATGTTACAAAAAGGAGGAACTTGAAAGTACTAAAACTTGGATAAACTCTAATTCAAAACCGAGAGGATCCTTTTACCGCTTCAAGTGGTTTGAAGCACTTTTGAAAGCCTACAGTGGAAAAGTAATGACCCAGTGTGTCAGGCGGTGGAGCTGAATATCTCAATCAAGCTTTCCTTTTAATTTTTCTCACTTTTCATGCACACAGCTGATAGCCACTTATGAAAAGAACATTTTAAACAACCACAGATCAAGTACATTTCTGCTCATTCACATGGTCGCACATATTAAACATACTTATCTATGTCTTTAACCCCTTTGAAGTTTTAAAACTGTCAAATTAGTATTGATGAAAGCGTCTCTATCAAGCATCTCAGAGATTCAGCCAGGAAGCAGAGCTGTGGACAATCTTTCTTCATCTTTTCTTTCTCTTTCTCTTCCCACCCCTCTGTGCCAATGATCTTCCTCCTCCTCTGATAGCGAGAGCTCCCAATGGCTCTCTCTTTGCCTCCGTTTTTTTCTCTTTCGCTACCTCTCTCTCCTGTCTGTGTTGCCTTTGGCAAATTGGCAAATAGTGTTTTACTAACGTGGGTACATGTGTTAAGCAGGGATCAATTGTTTGTTTAACAGGATGCCTCTATTAGACTGGGAGGGTGTAATTAGTGGTGAGGCCTTTTCTTAATATAAGCAGCGCTGGAAAGTGGGAGCACAGAGCAAAGTCTATCAAATCAATGCCAAATCTCAGGGAAGAATTGGCTGCGGTTTGGTTTTGGAAAATTACATTTATGATAAATCTCATCAGCGAGGTGGAGTCTCGGCTTTCAATGGAGTTGTCCTCAGCATCCTACTGTGCATCCCTGGTTGTTAGCCTAAAGCCAAAATCAAGTATCCATAATGAACGTGCACAGGGCATGGATAAAAGCCCCATAATGTTTGATTATTCCCATTGCTGTTTCACTGTTTTGCTTTGTTCACATCAAATGGGCTCTTTGAAAAACCTCATACACACTGTGGGCTGTTTGTCCCCACGCTTGCCAGCTAGGCAGATCAGCATGCCATGCCAAGAAACTGAACACAACAGACAAACAAAGCAAACCCTGCCCATGCTCCATCTTTCTTTCTTCCTCGGCTCAGTATTTTAGACAAAGTCACAAGTTATGAAAAGATTTTAAAAAATGACTAATTAAAAATATATAAATATACATATCAGAAAAGTAAACATATTTATTGTTGTTTTCAGTATTTTCATCTGCACAATTCATATCCTTCAAAAGCAAGCAAAATGAATAGTATTTATATCAAACAAAGTCACTGTGCTAACCTACATTTTGCACTTTAGGAAAAAATAACATGTAAAGTGTGGAAATTTGTTTAAATTCAAAAGATACACAAGTACCCCAAAGAGTGCATGTGTACCATTGCTTATGTGTATATTTCCATTTTCAGTTGCCTTAGGAAAGATAAAAGCCTACTGACAGCTCTGATTATGTCAGTGTTATAATAAAAGAAAGACTTGTAGATGTATGAACATCAAACCTTTACTAGATATAGTAACTGATTAGTTTTTCCAAACTAAATCAGAAACAACTGGCTTACAAAAATACAATCCATCATTAGTGGTCTGTATCCTCAGATGAATCAAATTAGACAACCCCAATGTAACATTTTCTCAAGCACAGCACTCAGGCTAATTTTATACTCCAAGCAAAATTGTATTTGGCATGTTCTCATACTTCTGTCGAACATGATGCTGCAGGCAAATACAAGTACACTCACCGCAACTCCAGTTATATTCATTAAATGGCACCCATGTCAGATCAAAGAGCTGCGTGTCACAGCAAATGCTGATATAACTCACAAGTTCTCTTAAAAAAAACAAGAAGTAAACACAGATATATGGGGGGAAAAGCAAACCAAGTATATACAAGTGCTATGATACCACTGGCTCGTTGCAGGCAACAATAAATTTGGGATAAGAAATGAGTCAAAAACTCAGCAGCATGCCCAAGGCATAACAACTGAAACTAACTTAGGGGGTTGTTGATGTTCACATATCCAACAATCACAAGTATTAAAATAAATTCAGCCTTTATTAGATGTATTGTTAGCTCTGCTACAAAATGTGCATCAGTAAGAATGCACTTTTGGAATATGACATGTTAAGCTAAGACTTTGCTTTACACTTTTAATGGTACAAAACTGTGCTCACTTCGTTTCCATGAACATTTTAAACAAATTAAAAATATCACACATATCAGTATAAAGCTTAAGCTTGTGTTAAGTTTTGTTTTTTTAATTGTCAGGAGAAACACAGAAATGTAAAGGAAATAAATAACACAGCAATGCAGCATTTAAAATTCATTAAAACAAGTTTAACATATATTTGTTTTTGCACTTGTACTGACAGTAAGTGTAAGTTGTTGAATCTACCTATAAACTATTCCTTATTTAATATGCAACATAGTAATTACACACAATTTATTTAAAGTACAAGCTAAAGGCTCATTGATAGTTCATGGGCATTGTCTGAGTAGGCATGCTATGCTAACTTGTAGCTGCAAACTGGTGGAATGGATGGTGCAGATTAGGGATGTAATGGTACGCTAAAATCACATTTCGGTTCGGTTCAGTTTCAAGAAGGGCTCGGTTCAGTTATTTTTTGGTACAAAAAAGGTCCAAACGAATACTTATAAAACATTTTTTTTTTAAATATGCCAAGTAAACCACACATTTGTATAAAAATAAATAAAAGTGACCCATTTGGATGATATTTGAAATAATTTGCACTCTTTACATAAATAAACTATTCTTACAATAATACAAATCTTAATAAATACAATAACAGTCAGAACCAGAACAATAAGCAGCAACAGACTGTTTACAATCAAACTTATCAAGTTGTTGGCCAAAAAGACCAAATTGTCCTCATTTTCTGCCAAAGCACAGATCTAGTTGCAGTGAATATCTCCAGCGGTGGAGAAAACCGCTCACTAACAACAGGTAGCAGCAGTGTGGCTGTATTTGGCCTCGTTACTCACAACCTCTTCTTGGACCTGCTCCCACCTGTCCCTGGAAAAGGTCAGAGTTCAGTCATCACACACTTCTTAGCTGGAGGTGATCTCTGATGGATTTTCCTGAACAGGAAAACTCAGCTGCTATCTCTGGCCCAGACTGGAAATAAAACAGAGGTTAAAAAAAAAGGGGGAAAAAAAAGTTAATAAGATTATTACTTTTAAATTAAAAAAGTTAATTAGATGATAATAATAATAATAAAAGTACAATACCTCTGCTTGAACGGTTGTTATAAGGTGGTTGAATCTCTCGGTCATTATCATCACCAGGGCAGGGCTTTAACCGGCTCCAAGGCTTGTTGACAATATCAGTTTTAGCATTTTCATAAAGTGCTGAACTTTTTGGCTGAAGTGTTGACATGATGGATGTTGTAGAAGCCCAATCACTTTAAAGCCGGCACATCAACAACATTCGGACGTAGATCCAGAGCTTTAAAAACTCCTACAGTTTGTATTATTGCTCTGGACCGATCTGAATTACCTGATGAAGGTTGTTTAAATGCTGCTGCTGTTATCGGTCTTTGCACCAAGCTGCTTTTCTTGCTTGTAGAAGAGACGTTCACGTTAGGGTGATGTCGTTTCAAGTGCATTAACAAGTTGCAGATCCAATCTTCTTGAAACAACGTCGACACACAGCTTTGGGTTTGCACTTGTCTTTTAACAAGAAAGTCATAATGTTCCCAAACAGGAGACCCCAACCACAGACAAATATGTTTACATTTAAATTGTTTGTCTATAACTGCAACGAGATGCTAGGCTGCTAATGCTATGTGCTGCAAGATAATAGTGCCGTGCTCAAATGCTTAGGAATTTTAGTTCCGTGGCAGATAATCTCTTGTTAATAAAATTTAATGAGTTAAAAAATGACTGAAAAGGTACACAAGTGGACCGAACCGAACGTGCCCTACTGAAAAGATTCGGTACACCCACGTGTACCATTACACCACTAGTAGAAGCTGTTTCTCAGTCTTGTGGTTCTACACTTAACACTATTCAACCTCTTTCCTGAGGGGAGCGGGGCAAAAAGTGTGTGCTGGGTGAGTGGGGTCCTTCATGATGCTGATGGCTCTCTTCCTGCATCTGGAGGTGCAGATTTCTGTGATGGTGGGGAGGCTGACTAACAGACTTCTGTGCAGCCTTCACCACTCTCTGCAGAGCTTTTCTTTCTGCAGCTG
>JARVLU010000599.1:20270588-20281166 GCA_031762415.1 Simpsonichthys santanae | reverse complement strand
CTTTGCTGATGGACAATAGTTCTAATTTCACTACATTTTGAGCCCATTATACACAGTTCTAAATGTTTTTTTTTAATACAAGCATGAATCATATTAACTTGCATGTAGTCGCTCCAGAAACAAGCATATGTCTGCTTTGACTGATACATTTTTAGAAATTTGAGATTGATGGCTGTACGCAGTAACACGGACATTTTTGTTAAACAGACTGTTCTGCTACATTTGGACATTTTGACAATCAAAAAAAGCTTTTTAAAGTTAGATAAAATAAAACTATTTTTTTTGTGTGTGTCGTTGACTAAGCTTTGCGGGGACCAATAATCATGCAGCCTTCTTCTTGCATGTTCATTTTACATTTGTGAATGGACTATGCAGAAACTATCCAGAAACCACATAACAAATCTGAAAATGGACTAAAAACATCAGAAATTTAAATAAAAAAGCAGCCATTTTCTAACGGAAAATCAAGCTAAACTAATCAAAACAAACAAAAAACAGAAAGCCTGTAAAACCACTGATCATGAACATTTGGGTAAAAAAAAAAAAAAAAAACAAGAACAAATGACTACAGAATTTTTGCACAGTATTGTACAACATTGTAACATTATGCATTAGACAAAAAGACAAGCCATACTATTATCTTTACCCACAAAGTACTTCTTCCTTTCCATGTTGTGGGGGTCACTTGTGTCCACATCCAGCATTCACTGTGCAAGAGACAGGGTAAACTCTGGACAGGTCTCCAGTCCATCACAGGGACACATAAAGACAAACAAGATAAACAACCATCCACTCTTTCACTCACACCTAGGGACAATTTAGAGTTACCAATCAGTCTAACATGCATGTTTTTGGTCTGTTGGGAGGAAACCAGAGTATCTGGAGAAAACCCACACATGCACAGAGAGAACATGTAAACTCCACCCTGAAAGGTCTCAGACCGGCAACCTTCTCACTGGGAAGCAGCAGCTCTGTGCACTCTGCCACCATGCTGCCCCATACGGACAATGCTTACGTTTTATTTAAATAGTTTAGCTTGCATGAACATGGTACACAGTACACCTAGTTATATTGTAGTTGTGGCAGAAACAGTAGGAAGTAGGTTGCTTATTTGGAGTGGTCTCCATTTAAAATTATTGAACTCATAGCCTTTCAAAGAACAGCCCATTGTGTATTCATCAATTTCTTCCTCATGGGGAGATAAAAATGATCAGGCTGCTATGCATAAATCATTTAGACACAATAAAAAACAAAAACAAATAGAAAATACACAGAGATGAGCAGAGGCAGTCATTTGTGGTGAAATGAGTTGTAAATTTGGTCTTTTAAACCTCTAATATTGTTTCAGTAATGGTTATAACAGTTACAGCCAGAAAAGGGGCTTTAAACACTAAATTCTCTGCAGGCTGTGGCTTCAACAGACCAGAAGAACAAGGGAAGAGACAGACTGTGGGTGTTTCTGGAATCACCTTTACTCTCAAGACTTGGCTGTAAAATGTGAAGAGACCAAAGACACATCCCTGAGGAGCTCTGAAGTGACTGTTGTCACAAAGGGGCCTTGATAGCCCTGCTGCTTCTGAGCTCCATGCGCCCCCAAGCAGGTGACAGTGGCTCGTCCATGCTCTGGGCCTCTGCCAGTAACAGATGTGCTTAGTCAGATGACTAATTGAAAACCTTAAACGAAATCAGCAGCTTGGCTATTTGGCCTGCATAATGACAGGCCTGTGCTAATAAAGGTAGTGAGAGAAAACACACACACCCCTCTCATCAGTGGCGCCATTAACAATCATGAGCAAGGATGAAAACAACGTTTGGTTTATTCGGCAAATGAAAGCACATAACTAGATGCTGTCCCTGGAGTCCATTTCCAATTTTAATAATACATCAAATCTAGCCGCAGCAAATGCTACTACACCGAGAGCCAAGGCATACCAAACTATTTACAGCTCAAGCATCAGGAGACAACTCCCAGAGCTAAGAGTTTAGCAAATGCATAAAGGTACACTACATGATAGCTATTAGCCAAATTAAAAGAGCCATTACCAGAGATGTGTGTGGAATCTCTTGCCAGTTAAAGATTACAACCTAAAATTTTCCATTTCAGGGAGAAAAAAAAAATGCATGTTTGTTTCGTCTCTACCTCATCTCTTTTCTAATCTTCATCATGAAAAGCAGGCATGCAGTCTGAGCTCGCCCTAAATTATGTGCATGAATAATAAAATAACTTCTAATTAAAAACTGTTGTTAAATATGCAAAAATGTAATGATAATGAGATTGTGCAATACCTCAGAGTATAGCACATTATAAATTACTTAGAAGTGCAAGTTGGCTTGACCCAAACATTGCATTTTGAAGGTTACTTGCAATATTCTGTCTAGGGAATCTGGAAGAGAGGGCAGAAAACTTTATTTATATCTATCTCAAATATTTTTTTTTTAATCTACATGCTCACATACAGTATCGTCTTTACTTTATTGATTCTTTTGGGACAAATGTCTGTTTTATTGCAACCTATTATTAGGACATTGAAATGCCCATCGATGGAAATTACATTAAATATGCATTTAATAGTATGTACTGTATTGAAAGAAAACAATAGTTCATGAGAACTTGGTTTAAAATGTATTTGGTATTTCAGACAAGCAACTAAAATGTCATTTATTACAACAAATCATTTTTATCTAGTTACTTTGCATTCACTTCCCATCATCAATAATGCCACTGTCACCAAAATAAGTTGTCATTATAGCTACGTTATGTATGGTGATTCATTTATGTTGCTTTAACCAGTAAATCAAATACTGTATTTCTGACTTTTTTTTTTTTTTTTGGAAGTGGGTACATCAAGCAATGTCAGTTGGCAGGTTGCAGGAGTCAGAGTCAGAGTCAGAGAATCTTTATTGTCATTTGCACCACATGTGGTACATGTGATGAAACGAAATTATGTACACAGGGTCCCAGTTACATCCAACAATAAAATGCAGGAGACAATACTATAGTATTCTGTTTCTGTGGTGAAGTTTTTTGGTGGTTGATTGAGTATTAAACAAACATAATTAATATAATCTGAAGTACTTGAGACATCCAACGGCTTACAGCATGTACACTCTAACATTGACGTGACACACACACATGCACAGGCTCATGCGCAAATAAGTGCATTATATTAAGATGCATTACGGAATCATATTTATGGAGATGAGAGTTGCAAGTCAATTGACGGCAATAATTTTCCATAGCTTTATAAATTCACTTGACACATGCAAAATAAAGCTCGTATTTAATATTCAGCAGAATAAGACTTCACTCAGATTGAAAGGTTTGCACTGCACATTGTCAAACATGATTGCCCCATTCTGGGCCAGCCAGCACTGGGAACAATGTGCATATTTCACTTTCAGTCAATAGGCCACCGTTATGTTTATTAAAATTTTAACAGGACTCTGGGCTTCATAGATTCATCAGCTATTCAAAGCTACTGAGCAAATCAGATGTCAACCCCCCCCCCCCCCCTTCCCCCTTTCATGTCTCTGACCTTCCTGGCATGTGGAACACTCTGCTGCTTTAGATGACTTTCCACCAAGACTTTATGGCCAAATAAATAGCAGCATGTGACTCTAACCGGCACATATTATAATCTAGATTGCTTTTATGCTCGAACCATAAACAAATACCTGATTACGAGAAAGGAAATAAATCAGGTGACATTATAAGACGAGTAAACCCATCTAGCAAAACCTTCATTTGCTCAGTAGTGCGCGTATGCATGCGCAGAGCCGCTCAGACGAAAACCTTCTAAATATGGAATGCCACAAATAGAAGTTCTAAGGGAAGCTTTGATTCAAATGATGCAAGATTAAATGTTTACATATATATCCAAATCAAAGTGCATGGATAAAGAATGGTGAAACCCGCTTTTTGAAATGCAAAACAGTAAGTGAAGGTCTCCCAATAACTTTTTATATACGTTAAGTGTGTATGCCATATAAATCCCTTTGTTTCCTTCAGAATACCTAGCGTGGCTTTCTTTAGTAACTTTTTGTTGTCCTTTCACAGCTGTTTAGATGTCTTGAGTTGGCTTATCAAACAAGATAAACACGCGATTGATGTGATAACTTGACACAACAATGTAGTGACGTCAAACAGGCTCTTTCAGAGTCAACTGTGAGTGTTGAGGCCCCTTTGATGTCAGAAATGCAAGGCAGTGTGCAAAACAAAAAGCTCTCGGTGAGGTAAGATAAAATGCTTGAATGTGTAATAATATATATGTGTGGTGGCATGCTTTGTGAGGGGAAGACAAAGAGAGAGAAGAAGAAGGGAACCTGTCTGCGGCTGAGAGCGAGCAAGTGAAATTGGATGCGTGTGCGTACGCACAAAACTCATTTTGCCCAGCTCTCAACTTCCATCCTTCATCCAGTGGATGAAGTGAGCGAGAAAGTGGCAGTTCTTTGGCAAATAAAATCGGGTTCATGCAAAGCCAGTATTAATTTGGCTTTTCCGTTAGAATGAAATGTTTTTGTTTTGGGAGAAAATTGCCCTGAGCAGTAATGAATTTCCCCTCTCTGTGCTATGTGGCACCACAATTTAGCAGAGCGATAGATCACATGGGCTGACGAGTTGAGTATGCATATATTCTAATAGAAAGCTGATAAATATTAAATGTGCAACATTTAAAAGAGGCTTATTTTCCTAGCTTTTAGTGCAGAGAGTGCAATTTTTTTGGGGTAATGGCTGCTGGCAATATAAGACAGGCAGAAAAAAAAAAAGAAAACAAGCATTACTAGGGCCAATATATTTTCAGATTGATTCATCTAAATGAGTCAGTTAGCAAATGAGATATTAAAGAGGCAGCAAGTGTTTAGTCTTGCAAAGCACAGAGCTCTCTGGCATGTGACAATACCCACTGCTGTATTTCAAAGCATCGATCACCCATCATCACAAACCCGTGGTGATTTTGTCTTTTTCCTTTTGTGATGAAATGTTTACACGGATACTTGCTTGTTGTCGTTGTGATCAGTTCTCGCTGTGTTATGAAGCTACAGGAAGAAGAATAAATGCCAGTGTTTGTCTGCTAAAACAGCTCTCAGTTGTCTGTGCAAGCAAAAAACAGGAAGCTTTTTTTGTTTTGCTTTTTTCAAAACATGTCAGACTGTTTTTTTTTGTTAGAAATTAGTTTTGGACACCAGGCTGTATTTGGGATGCTTTGATGTTTTGCCATGCTCTTTGTATGTGATCTTCATGGTTAAACACATCTACAAATCAACAGAAGTACTTTCTAGTTGAACAGCTGGAGTGTCAGAGAAGTAATCAAAGCAGCCACAGCAGCTTTTTGTGCTGCTGTGTCATTCGTTTTAACTTCATAGATGATTTGGAAACACTTTTGTGCAAAGTTTTGCCAAAAAGATTGATTTACAAGAGGATATTGTTCAATCAAACACCCACTGCCACATTTTGAATAAACAAGGTGGTTCAAGCTGGTAAAGAAGGGACTGTGAAAATGCTGGACATCAATACTCAAGTGAAGTTAATTAAAAAATGTGTTATAAATGGATCAGCAGAGCTGCAGAAAACAAGAAAAAATGTAATTTACATCATTTGACAAAACAGTTTTAAAATTTGCATTTCCACCAAGTCAAACACAATTTCCATTTATTATATATCACATTTTTCATTCACAGAAGCCATATCTTTGCAGAAAGCAAAATGCCATGTAACTGTGACATAAGCCGACCAATTACATTTGTTGCAGTTATAACAGTCTACAGAATTGTTTATTTAGAGCTTCCAAAAAGCATGTGAAAGAGAATAAAACCTAATCAAGGTCAAGGTTAAGGTTTTTTTTTTTTTTTTTTTTTTTTAATTTTTTTTTTTTTTTTTTTGTCATTTACATTGCATGTGGTACATGTGGTGGAATGAAACTGTGTATACTGTAAAAGAAAACAGTAACAAGATCTAAAATATGAAGAAACAGGTTAAGAATATGCTAAACACTTAATAGTGCAAAAACAGTAATACACTGAACAACAGCAGCACAAATGTAAAGCTTTTAAGTCTTTCTGCTATTAGGTGAAGGTTAAACTAGAATAAACAAATAAATCAATGTAAGTACTTTTAAAAACATATATTACAATGATGGATATGTTAGCGAGAATGTACACACCACTGTAATGTTTTGAAATGTATTATGGACAGAACTGATTGCAGATGATACCGTTAAGAAAGCATCCATTTGCTTTTCCAAAACTTCCATAGTCAAAGTAATGAAAATAATTAAAAAAAAGGAAAACATTGTTTGTTAGACATAATCAACTAAAGCAAAAACACTCATAGAAAGCAAAAGAGCAGTATGTAGGTCTTACACTTATTGTCTATATGTGACATAAGAATAATGAACCTACACTAAGGGTACATCCACATCAGTCCTGTTTAGTCCACTCTAATCAAACTCTAGTCCATTGCCTAAAAAGTCTGGTTCATCTGGGTGTGTATGCACAATTGAACTCTGATGCGGACCAAACAAGTGAACTCTGGTCCGCCTAAAAATCTAGATCTCGGTTCGGTCAAAGTCAACTCTAGCGCGGTTCAAATGCATTGTGAATGCAAGCGGACTGGAGACAGCTCCAAAAGCAGGAAGTGGACTACAGTGCAGGGCATTCTGTGTAAATACTACCAAAACAAAACATGCAATTCTCATATCTCATACAGAGCCATCTCAGCCGCCTTGTGTGAAAAACAACATTCTCCATTGTCTTCTGCCTCATCTTCCACTCATACTGAGCCCATTGTTAAAAAAAATGTTTGCTTGGCACATGTGCTACAGACAAGGTGTGGTTGGGGGGGCAGGTTGACTCGATTGACTCAGTGCAGTATGAATGATGAATGTAAACAAATGTTCCAAATTTTGGTCCTCAATCAAACCGAGTCTACCGGACTATCAGGTGTGAAAACGACCTAAATGAATGCCTTGGATAAAATACAAAATAAAACTAAACTACATGACTACTTTGTAATCAAGTGTTTCCTCACTTGGCTTTGAATCAACGACCACGATGATGACATTTCAATAAAACATTTGTCAAATATCATCATCTTTGTATTTTCATCTGTTCCTCAAATCACAGTCTTCTATCTCCATTTACAGCATAAATGGCCCTTTGCCACACAAACGGCACTGATTGTGTCCATGTAAATGGTGCATAATTTCAGATTACAGAAATCTGCGGGTTCACAGATATTTCTTTGTCTGGTCCAAGAATAGAGGTCTGAGAGCTTCTGCAAGTATCATTTAGCTTGGCTAAAGTACCATGGCAAGAATGTGAGCAAACGGACAGTGACGTGGCTTATCTAAGAGAGAGCTGCACTTTAAAAGAGCTTTAATGGAACCAATTATTAGATAGATCTCTTTGCCATCTGCTCTGCATGCCACTTGACTATTCTTGTTATAAATGTCCCCACTACCTTGACAAGGCTGTTTGCCACCCCTTCTCTTTTTCTTGTATAGGGATGAGAAGGTCAATAGACTACTCTTTAGATTTCTTAGACCTTTTCTATACTTCTTAATTAGGCTAAGTGGCATGTAGCAATTAACTTGATAGGCCACTACTGTTTTGCTTTTTCCTATTCTTATATAAAGACACAAATGGAAATGTTAAGTCATTCGCACCACATACTGAGTTAAACTACTGATAACTTTGTCTGATTATGATTCTCACTGCCATTTTTTTCCATTCAACCTTTATTTATACAGGTAAACTGCATAATACACAGGTGTCTAGTGCTTCTGACATTCCACAAGTCTGACATTTTACATTCTAGTTAGATGCTAGAAAACATTATTATAGGTAGTCCTCGACTTACGACGTAGATCCGTTCTCACGTGGCATCATAAACCGAATTTGACGTGTCAGAACGTTCGTAAATACATGTGATGTACCTGTTTTACCAAGCACGTAAACCGATTTTCGACGTAAGTCCATGGTGATGGCCTTCCTTTGCCTCGATGCACTGCCATCAGAAGAGTCCTCATTGCGTTTTGGGAGCCATAATGAAGGGCTAATGAAGGGCTAATGGCCTACAAGGTATGCTAGTGACGCCGTCCTCCTCTGTACAGTACTGTATTCCTCCGCCGCTGCACCGCGTACTGTATTCTTCCGCCGCTGCACTGCAGCGTTACGACGTTTAACGTCGTAAAACCAATGTAAAACTGACGTAAAACCAATGTAAAACCGACGTAACTGCGTAACATGAATAAGGGAGATGCGTCGTAACGTTGAAACGTTGTAAGATGAACCCGTCGTAACCTGAGGACTGCCTGTACATGATTTCAATAATAATAGGCTGTGTTCTAAAGTGGGCCAGTCTGAGGCACGAAACTCCACAGTTGAAAATGAGTCCCACTCTGGCCCTGTATAAATAAATGTTGAAGGAATGAAACATCTGTGCATGTGTTGTTCTGAAAGGGGTGCTTTTCCCCCAATACAATTGTATTTACATATAAAAATGTATTATTGGCTGTAATATTAATTGCTTATAATAATAATGTGCTATAGAAGATGATAAATCTAACAGTTTAAAATGCAAACTGCGTGGTTTCAATCATTTCCCTCAAAAAACTACAAATTTTAGCCACTAGTTTTCAACATGTCTCATCTGAAAGCTCTGGTCTAACTTTGACCTGTGAGGTCAGACTGGCTGAGTTCAAGCTTATGTGTATCCTGAAATCAATTAGGTGCAGGATTCGTCTTAAATTGGGCTCACTTGAACAGACAGAGATGGAGACAAACGTTTTACAGCCA
Organism: Simpsonichthys santanae; assembly: GCA_031762415.1. NCBI lineage: Eukaryota > Metazoa > Chordata > Actinopteri > Cyprinodontiformes > Rivulidae > Simpsonichthys > Simpsonichthys santanae. Next base: position 20,272,370 of record JARVLU010000599.1, on the reverse strand, counting down.
GTGGTTAGCACCGTGGAGTTATGTAAAACCACTAGAGGGTGCTCTGGTCACCTGAGCTTGTGGTTCACTGCAGGTATGGGCTGCCTATACACACAAAATAATAATAAAATGTATGTAATATAATAATATAAAACACATAAAACTGTCAAAATGCCAGAAAGCTGTGTGTGCTAAGAATGTAGCAACAAAAGAAAGGAGGGGGAACGTGAACGTTTCCTTTCACAGATAGTTCTACTTGATCTTATTGACCTCAGTGTGATCTGAGAACAGAAGCTCGTATTGGACCCGTTTAAAAGTGGCTTGTAAAGCTGAAGGCTGTTAATTATTGATCCAGTAAAACTGAAGTATGTCTGTTAATGGTCGATCCAGCAGGTAGACAGTAATTTCTGTGGCATATATGGAGTTTAAGCTGCTGTTGTTTTGGTAACAATTCATTCTCTGCTCTCTGGCTGAAATCTAAAAATTAACTTTGTATTCTTAGATCAGACACTGATCACTGCCATCAGCTGCAGCTAGCAGAGCCTACATGGACACAGTTTACATGTTTAAAAAGTTAGTTTCAAATTCATCAACTAGCTGAAGTCAATTATTGAACCAGCTAAAACGTATTGAAATCACTGGAAGTCATTAATTATTCATAGTTTATATCATCATTAGTTAGACCCAGCACATGTTTCTTTTATAGCATCAGCTGCTTTACATGAGTGTTGTAGGAAATTAATAATTATCCGTTATATTAAATTATGTAAAGATGCTAAAAAATATCATTACACAATTCCAGTTGTGCTTGCTATTAATTTAACAGTTGTTTTGTGAGCAGATGTCCATTTTAGACCTTCCCCACAGTGTCACAAATGGAGGATAGATGGTGCTCATGCTGGTTGTTCTATATAACTCTAGTTAGAGCTCACAGGAAAAGTTGGGAATGACTGACAATTACTATTATACTCAACCATGGTTAAATATGTAAACGATTCACTAAAGATGCGGCCATGTTTGTGTTTGCTCAGGATGAGTAGCTGTAGCAGCCATTTTCAGTGGGTTTGGTTCCAAATGTTATTCAAGTGGAGATGCTCTTCTAATGATTACTTTGTCGTCATAATCCATCTGATGGCTCACCAAACCTTTACTGGCATGACAAACAGGTGTGAAGTATATAAGACAGACTTGGAAAAACATCATGGCCCTTTTAATTTGGCAGCAGGTTATAATGACGGCTTGTGATGCTGCTGCAGACAAGCACTGTTCAAATATGGAAGCAGCTCTGTGATGCAGGAAAACTGAAGGAAGTTTAATTCCCTATTCAATTGGCTATTGTGTTTACTTCCAACCATCACATGAGACCTGGTCACAGGCCTCTGCATCCACCCTTGCACACACACACACATGCAATTATGCACACAATGAACTACTTGTTTAGACCCTACAGATGCAAAATGAGGTCACACTGGTGGATTTTAAGGTTCAAATCCTGATGGTGCAGCATGTGCCCATCCAGAAACCTCTTCAATGCAGCCTATTGATCTGATGCTCATTTACGCCAATTGGCTCACAAAAGCCTCTCCTCTACCTTTGTTAACCCTCAAATAGTCCTTAAACATAATGAGAATATGTGCTCCTTGGGTACAAGTCAGACACTTTGCAAATCTGCTTTAACATTTTAAAACACTATTATTACTTTCTTGTCCACTTAAAACTGGTAACTAAATAAAAATAATAATTTTAATTTCAGCCTGAGATTAAATATATATATATATATATATATATATATATATATATATA
>JARVLU010000599.1:20250891-20266759 GCA_031762415.1 Simpsonichthys santanae | reverse complement strand
AAAAGAAACTGTCCAGATGACCTGATTGAGAATTATCAGATTTGACACCTGGATTATTGAGCATGAACTTTCTTGTTTTGGGTCTCATTTGCCTGCAGTGTGAACACATGCCAAGTCTGGTTAAAATATCACCGGAAATACTGCTGACTCAGGTGCAGCATGAATATTGTGCCAACGTGTAGATACATAATACATTAATATACATTTGGTATACATAACACACATTTAACATAAGCTGACGTGTTGGTTGCCTGTTATTAGATTTGCACATTTTATGCATTTGTTCCATCTTCTATAAGGTGTTTGTTTATTGACCTGTGGTTTCCTCCCACAGACCAAAGACATCTATGTTAGGTTTATTGGTAAGTCATTGTTCCTAGTTGTGTGAAAGAGGGTGAATACTGCAGTTGTTTGACTTGTTTGCCTTTATTTAGCCCAGGGATCAACTTCTGACCTGTCCAGGGTATATTCCATCTCTTTGCACAGTGGCTACTGGACATGAGCACCAGCAAACTCTGCGACCCAGATAGAAAGAAGTGGGTAAAAACAGTAAATGGATGGATTAACAATAATCTATATTTATTTTTAGAAAACACTGAAATGTGTTAATAGAGCAAAGTATCAACTCTTACAGTTATATGAAGAAAAAAAAAAAAAAAAAACTGAGCTGCTGACCTATATCACTAACCTGGCCATTCATTTTCCAGAGCCATCTGTACTGTCTGACGGACGAAATAGGGGGTTGATCTGCGGGGTAGCTAATGAGAAAAATCCATTAACAGTATGAAGAAAGACTGTGTGGCAAGTTGTATATTCACAAGTTGGCACGATATTCATACTGCAATTGAACTTGAAGGGTTATAATTAATTGAATGAGTGAAAATCTTTAAATTATTTATGAAATAATTAAAACAATTTTGTACAATTATTATGTGCCTGATATTTGAACAGTCATGGGCTTGAGGTAGCTTCTATTTGTGTCAAATGAAATGGTTTTGTAGCTCTTTCACATTGGATTGTATTTTCATTGGTGTTTACCACTGATAAAGTTGTGACAATTAGGTTTGCTAGTTAACTACCCATGTTGGTTAATCTTGTACAGAATGCAGTGCACCAACAAAGTACACTGTAATGAGCAACATAAAGTATGTGTTATATTTTGTCATAAAATACAGTACACATTGTAATCAGTATGAAACAGATGGATAATTTCTGTTGACACCTGGGTTGGTTGGCACAAACCAATGCCTCTGGGTCTTTAAAGCAGACAGTGTTGAATCAAATATATTGTTCATTACAGTTTATCAACATGATAATAATCCCATTTTAGATTACATTGTGAACACCAGTTTACAAAATAAAAGTCTCCCACCTGCTAATGCACATTTCATTGTCATTCTTTTACAGTGGGCATTCACATTGCATACGTCTGAATAATACAGAATCTGTTGAACATCACATGCGTGCTTGCTTTCTGTTTGTGTAAGCAGCATAAACTTTATAAGATGTCAATTTAAATCTTAAAAGCTTACATGACAGGTCTGGTAAATCCAAACAGAACACATACAAACTGATGAGTGCTCATTTATTGAACAGACATGGCAGCTCACCATTGTTTCCAAATAACTGTATAGACAAAATGCAGTCCTGCAATTTTCAAAGCAAAGTGGGTATGAGGTAACATAAATGGAAATATGGCAAATAATTCAAATATTTACATTGAAACTTGAGTCTTAACTGCATTTGGTGGTGTACCTACCATTTACTCTATGTCCTTTTCTATTTTTTTCTTTGTGTTTTAACACCAATTTGTTGTAAACACATTGCATTTTTTCACCTGAACTCTGTGCACTCACTAAGCTGCAAAAAGAATTGACTCAAGAAAAATAAGTTGAGGATACTGTGTGTTTTACATCAACAAGTTTGCTGAATTCAGTGTTAGTTTTCTGCAGTCTTTTGCATATCTACAGAGGAAAATAACTTCTTCCTAGCATCCTCGGGTGATAACTTCTAACATTACTCAAGCACCGGGGAACAGTAAGTCAGAGAGGAACACAGACACACTTTTGGTGAGTGCAAGTTACAGTGACAGCACAAAAGGTTGCTTTACAAAGCGTTTTCTGTTTCAGGCATGTGTGTCGTTTGCCTAATTTATGGACCTGCTGTTTTAGGCCATTTCAGATTAGTCTGTGTTGGGGATATCTCATTCCATGTCTCGCTGTGTGAGCCTCATTAAAGCTGTGTAGGAGCCGCCTCTGTCCCTCTCTCATTGGACTAAGGTGCAATAACTGGCAGACAACTTGGAGTGCTTTCAAAATGCAGGTACATTAAATTGGCTCTGCATCAAGTTCCTACACAGAGTCTGTTTGACTGTGCTGCATTGATTGTGTGACTCACTGAAAACTTTTCAACAACTTTTAGAAAACCTTCAATGTTTTAAAGGTGATGGTGTGATTAAATGCATGAATGCACTTTTTTCTTCTGTACAGTATTCAGTTTTTTGTTTGAACCAGTTTAGTCTTTTCTTGTGAGAACATATGATTTTTAGCATTTTAGTTGTCCCGCTAATGGGGTGTATTTTAAATACTGTACAAGTAACAAGCATAGCACTAAATGTAAACATTTTTATTCAATGCTTATTTCTTGTATGCAGATTAGACTCATTGCTATTGCCATTAACATTTTAGTATAATCTCTGTTCTTATGCATCTCAGTGAGACTGTTTTTGAAAACTTGTGCAACTGCTTTTTTTTTTGTACTAATGTATAGTTTTGTGTCATTTTTGTATGCACGCATGAGTATTTTGTACTCGCATGTGTTTTCATGTCTCTACACATGTCTTTGTCTATGTGTATATTGTATTGTGTTTGCTCAGCTTCTCGGAGGACGTGACCTGTGTGGGTAAGGACAGTGTTAACGGAGGCAAATTGGGAGGAGGCCAGCATTCTCATTAGCAGGGCAGATGTGAGGTCACTCTGACCAGATTGCTAGCCACTTCCTCAAAAAAACATCTAACCAATGGCCTGGCGTGAGACTTGCAGCGGGGGGAGCAGGGACATGGAAATGTCCTGTGTTCCTGACATATTGTGAGTAGCCACCAGACGGGGGGTGGGGTGGGGGGGAGCCAACAGTGTTAACCCACCTCAGAGACAAACAAACACCGTCACCCCCACCACCCTCCCCTTTTTCACAGCAACATCCTTGTACAAGAATGATTCAAAAATAACACAAGCGGAAAACGGCAACAAGGTGCTACTTCATCCCTCCTGGACCCCTCCTGGGATGATTAGCAATCCAAACTGAAAGAGAAACAGACAGAAGGAGGTGGAGGTGGAGGAGGTGGGCAAAGCAGAGAAGAAACGACAGACATGGAACCAATTTCAACATAATTTTCATCCCTTTAGAGATGCTTGTTCATGAAAGACCACTGGAACAACAGATTAGGTAATTACAGACCAAGGGCCAAATCATCATTTCTAGTTTCTTTTCCCCTTCCAGTTTCTGAAACTAAAGAATGTTGCAGAGCAGGAGAGGAGGGAGATGAGCATTTTGACGTTAGGATGGAAGTTTTTAGTAAAATACAAACTATATTTTCATAACCAATTAACCATTTTGTACTCTATATGCTCCTAAATAGTACATTTATAAAATAAACAAATACATGTGTGCTAGAATCACACATGCCTGATTTAGAGCAATATCATGACCAATAATTGTGCAAAATGCCAATGAGTCATTCTAAAGTGGCTGCATGCATAAAGATAAATGCCCACTTTGTGGATTATAACCACTCACTTAAACAGTAAGGGAATGGGGAAATGCTTAGCAGTGTAGCAGTGCTAATGGCTACGTGTGTGTATGTGTGTATGTGTGTGTGTTTAGGACACCGGCTAGAATAAGGTAGACAGGTCACACTGTCAAGCAGAGAGCAAGTGCGAGGAAAAGAGGGGTCAAGGACGAATAATTCGCTTAGCCCCTTTTTTTTTTTTTTAATGACAAACACGCACTCCTGCCAGAAGGGAACCATTAAAAATAATTTACACAAGCTTTATGTTGGCTGAGCTCTTTTTGATGCAGTGTTTCCCCTGGCAATTATGGCCATGGCTCAACTCCAGCCATATGGCTAGCCGGGCAGTGGGCCGTGAGGCTCAGGAATACCTGGGTGGTTAATTAAGAGCTGTTGCCAGGGCCATAGGAGGCTAGTCTCAGATCTTCCATGCCCCCTTCACCAACTCCACCACCATTCTCTGCTAACACTTTCACTTCCTCCTCAAGCGGGCCCTCTGCTGTGACCCTCTGTTGTCTCTGCTCACACAAAAGCAGCAGCCACTGGGGACAGGGAGAGGCCACCGGTAATTATTTGAAATAACATCCCCCCTGAGCTGAGGTTGAATATGTGAGAGAAGATAAACTGTGCACTGTGCTGTTTGTTTGTTTATTTATTTATTTTTAGTGCCTGGATGTGTTCTTGGATTAAGACCACAGACTTCAGGTCAACATTTCCACCTTCCGTATTTCTTTTTCTCTGATGCTTCTTTGGAATGGAGGAGAGTGCAACCACATTCTAATACCTCATTCGGCATATGCAGACATTTACCGTACTCTTGCTCCCAGCCACCGGGCCAATTGGAAATAAGCTCTTCAAACATGCCACACTATGACTGACACAAATATTTTTCAGGGTCACTAAAAAGAGAGCATGTATGTGGATGATTGGGATTCATAAAATAAACAGCGTACAAACCTCCCCCCAACTGTGATAAGTTATAGTTTCACATGTTTTTAGAAACCATGTAGAATAAAACTATTTTTTTGTAGCTCATCAAAAACAGTGAGCATTGTTTTTTTAAATCGCATGTAGGCTGTGATAGTATTTGCAGATGGCAGAATCAGCCCACTGATTTTAAACATAAATAAGATGAACAATACATTTTGACTCATCTCCCTGTTTGTTGGCCTTACAGTGTTATCACAATTTGTGCTGTCATAACATATTAGGTAGCTTTGACCTTGACTAAGGTATGCACAAGACCCCATCTAAACACATTGATATTCATAATAGCACTATCACTTTATCAATCTACTAGACAGAGCTCCCATACAGTATGATAAAGCGTTAATGAGAATTTTGTCTTGTTAAAATGTCATTTATGTAATGAATAAAAGATGGTGGGTTCAGCTGTCTCGGCTTTGTTCTCAATCAGTCTTTTTTCTTTTTTTTTTTTATACTCATTCTGGCCTGTACACCAACAATGGCGTCATCTGCAGACATTGTCCGGATAATCAGTCAAAATTGCTTCATGTTTCTACTCCATAAACAATCATTAGGATGTTGTTTTGTTCATTCGCTTCGCCTCAGCCTTTCATTTGCGAACAGTGGCTGCAACAAAAACACTGACAGCTTCTAATCTAAATCTGTGATAGTTCAAAATGTTACGATTGTGACAGCATGGCAAGTCAAATATGTTTGTGATAGTGTCTGGGTGTGCACGTGCTCATCTCCCAGTGTATGTGTGAGTGCGTGTGGGTTTCTGTGTGAGAAACCCCCTGCTGACTCTCCAGCTCATCTCCATATTCCTTTATAGGAAATGTAAATGGATACATGATTATCTTTACACAGCCCAAGCAGGAAACGGGACCCTACCCTTCGCTGTGACTAAAGAAGAGAGGGAAATGTTATGGTACACATTATAAATGATTTATGGGTGCAGGCTATGGCATCTTTTTTTTCTCGATAACCTCTCCTGTGTGTTTTACGTTCTCCCTTTTCAACCAAGATTCAGAAAGGTCTCCAGTGGTGCAGAGTTCTCTCCATGTACCTTTCCAAACAATAAACAGGATTATCTGTCTGCCTGTCCATGCTCTGTTTACAGCCGTTTACACTCACCCGCTATCTCTTGGTAATAAATCCCAGAGAGTGGAAGAGGAGCGATACACTTGATGCTGAATAATTGGTCATTTTGGTTGCAGGCTCCCCTGCTTCACATTATAGTGATAATGAAGGCCTACTGAATATGGTGATCAGTGTGAGTGTGTGTCAGATATGGCCCTCTATGTGCATCTGTCATCTGAATGCTTGCGTCTAAGCGAGCATTCGTATTGCCGATGTGTCTCCTGAGTCAGGGATTATTGCTGATAGATTATTTCTTCAGCCCCCTCGTTATCACTGGATCAAACAGACATGTGACCTGCACTTCATCACTCTATTCATCCGCTTAAACCAAGCTCTAGAAGCCTACGCAGAGGGCCCCTGGAACTGAATATATGGATGTGAGACCAGGGAGTGTAGTACTGTTGCGCTGGGACCCTTTTGCATAATTATGAACTCTTGCTACAGCTGTTTTATCAGCATGATTGAATCCTTTCTACTGCTGAGAAAACTATCAAAAATAAGACATATTGGAATTTCGGAAAAAAATGTTTTGTAGTTTAACCGATTTATCCAGGTTATACTTTTAAATGCCCGTCGTCTAAAATGCTATTTTCATTTCTCTCATTCTGCTCTGGCCTCTACTGCCTGGACTCATGTTCCAAGCTCTGTTATTATGTGATATTGTCGTCACCTGCCCTCATTACTAGTTGAAGGACAGGCCCTTTGATGCTCATTAGCGAGCTCCCCTGTGTCATCACTACATACGAGTCATGGAGAGGAGGTGGGAGCTGCAGCAATGAGAGACTGCCACATCTGCCAACCTGTGTGTACTGTGACAGTGGTGACACCCAACCAGTCCCGTTTTTGTCACGGGCCTCTAACGAGGTCATCACTGTCCCTGAGACAGAGGTCAACCTTACATTTGACCCCCATCCTCCCCACGCTGTAATGTCAACAACTCCTCCGTCACTTGCCCCGCTTTGCCCTTGAACGCCGCTCTCCCTCACTGGCTGGTGGCACGCCGAGCTGTCACACAAGTGGGCAGTGTGTGTGGAAATCAAGGTGGGCTGATGTCTTTTAATGAGACAGACGTAGAGCCTCGCTAATGTCCCCGCCTTCGTTAGGCAGGACCCAGCTGCAGCCTGTCAGCCTCCTTGTTAAGCTCAGCCCTGGTGGGACGGTCAGGCAAGGCAACCCGGCTGTCGTTCTGTCTATCAGTTGGTCAGCTTTTCCCCTCTTCCCCTGGTGGACCTCAGTCTCCAAGGTGAAAAATAAGCCCTGTCTGCCTGATGGTCCTGTACTGCGTGTCAGGACTGTGCTCCCCTCTGCTCTTTTCCCTCGTTCCTGGAAGGTGGTCGGCTAATGATTCTCCAACAGCGCTTTGGGGCGCTCCACAGCATTTTGTTTCCTGATTAGAATGCACCGGCGGCCTTTGTCAACAGTGATGTCAGCCGCTGTAAGGACAAAGCATTGTTACCAGGAGCATAATTAAATCTGTTTCCTGTGAATCTGCCACCTGTGTTGACCAGGTAGTCAGGGATACAGGAGTGTTTTACCTCCCACATCACGTCTTGTATTTATTCTCTCCCTCCTTCTGCCTCTGTATTTGTGGTATACTGCACGGCAGGTGTAATATATATGTTTTATTATTGTGATGGTCATTATTTTTCTTATTTTCATTTATTTTCAGGACATTGCCAACAGTAAATAGACCCATTGTAAGATACATTTATAAATAAATAAATTAAAAAAAGTTAAGTGCATGCTTGCACACCTTATTAATTAATTATAGTCTACAAATAACGTGTATATAAATTTTCCTGACATCAACGTGATAAACTTTTTATTACATAAATAAACTATGTGTTGATTGAACTTCATATATTTTTGCCTTTCTAAAAAAAACTATATATGTATTTGTATTTTTGTATTTTTTTTCTGTAATCTTCTTGTTGGTAAAACAGACTGTAGTTATCTGTCTCATCAAATGCATAGTGACATGTGAGAGCTAGCTAAGCAGACCATTAAAAGAAACAGCAGTCCCTGGGATGTGGACTGGTCAAAAATTAATTGGCCCCATGGCTGTTTGAAAGTGCATTAACAAAAAAAAAAAAAAAAAAAAAAAAAACTCCATGAAGTGTATCAGGATCCCCACGTAAAATATGTCAATTTTCCCCGCTCATGCCAGTCGAGCAATAATGACCCCATGGTGCTGTGGAGTGGTGTGACAACACAAATGACACTACACTGTGTGCTAATGACATGGAATGTAGTCGCTGGGTAAACATGGCAATTAAACAACAGTCTCAGTCTGACTAGGACACACATAGAACCTTCACAGACCCCATTGTGTCTTTGTCTTAGGCTCCCTCTTTCTGTTTCTCTCTCTCTCTCTCTGCAAGACATTTGCATGCTGGAGGCATAATTGGCTGGTCTTATGGTGGCGGTGGCAGTATTTCTAGAATGAGGACATCTCAATGCACCTCACACGTCCTCACTGTCACAACGCTCGCTGCTGAAAGCCTTTCTTGACACAAACACAGCAACACAGGACGCTCCCACAATGGCAGCCATGTCTGCTCCCACTCAAACTACACCCAGTGACAAGAAGGAGCTGAACTAAGCACAATTCTCTTCCCTCTTGCAGTTTCCAAAGTTCAGGATTACCGTCAGCACGCAGAATCTCAGCTGGGGAAGTTTTTTTTTTTTTTTTTTTGCTCTGAGAAGGCTGTGTGAGAGAGTTAGGTGGGTGACAGGCTCACTGTAACAGTTTGCTAGAGAAAACTCATGTTAAGTTTAGGCATGTGGGCATATTTGCACAGCCATACAGTCATGTATAAGTGGCACAGTTTATCTACAATTTTCATGCAAGCTGGACTGAACACTGAGTTTCTGACAACTGACAAAAACGGGTTGTCTCTTTAAAATGTGTTAAATTAATTGCAACTATGTCAAGTGTTTACCACGTATGCACTAATCACAAATTCACATCATATTTGAACAAATCATTGAGCAGGTATGAGATTCATATCGCTAGCCCACAGGTGACACATAAGAGTGCCACAGAGGCAAACCCTACCACCATCACATTGATAGAGTACCCCTGCCAGTCTTGTTTCATTCACCCATGAAACAATTAGCAATGCTGAGCAGTTTTGCAATTAAAAGCCCCATAACTGTCACATGCCCTAATTTTAAATCAGCAGGAGTAAGTTCTGTTTTTGGAGCAGAGTCTAATTACAAAGTAAAGCATTTGCTTCTGTGATTACCATATTTTTTCTATGACATTATTATTACTTTTTTTTTTTTTTTTTTCCTTTTTCCGGATGCTACAACTTCTTAAGTCATGTCTTTCCCTAGTGGATAGAGACTCTTATGTGTGACTGTCATACACATATTGAGAAATTACACCACTACTGACAACACATTATAAGTTTGAATTAACCTGTGTGTGTGTGTTGATTGAGATATTTTTCATTTTCATTTTTCATTTACCCTTTATTTATACAGGTAGTCTCATTGAGCCACGAGAACTCATTTTCAAGAGAGACCTGTTTAGGGAGCAGATGGTGGGGGTTAAGGGCCTTGCTCAGGGGCCCAGAGTGAGGCGAATGAGGGCAGGTGTGGGTGTTTCACATTTTTCCATGCACATTTTTTTATGTTGTCGGTACCGGGGTTGAACCGGCGATCTTCCGATCACTGGCCCACCGATTGAGATATAATGTTTATAGAGAATTAAAAGAATGACCGGCAGTCACAGACAACTAGCATTCACTTTATGATTGCCATTTTCTAGCACGCCACAGCAACTCTTGTGAACAAACCACCTGTCTTAAAACTGCAAATGGACTCAGTCAAAATTAATGCAACAGCCCAGTCAAGGCCTGAATCATCTTTCTGTTGAGCTTAAAAGGTAAGTGTTCAAGCCAGACTATAGAAGAGTCAAGCTGATGGAAGCTGGCGCAAACACATTCACACCTTTCCAATTGCATTTTTGTCTTTTTGCATTCTGCCTGATTCTTTTGCAGGGGCTTAGTGTACTTTTTGTGTCCCAGTGCGTACAAAGTCTATCAGAATGCATTTGTTTTAGGAAACCCTCCTTTTTCCTTTGAAAGGGTTAAACAGACCATTCACCGGCCTGTCAACATTCCCTGGCCTGCTCGACAGAAAAGTCTGCTCGAGTTTTGTTCCCGATCAACACTTGTCCCTTCAGACCGTTGTTGCTCACGTCGTGTAATATCCATGACAATCATGTTGGGCTTTTCAGTGGACTCTGTATCACTCATTCTGTGAGGCCACTTTCAGGCCATAAAGAGCTTTATTTGTGTGGATTTGAAAGAGTCATGTGAAGTGCCCTAAGGCTGGAATCCTCTTCAGAGGGTCACCACAGTCTCAAAAGGTTTCATACTCACAAGAGGCCATCAGTACAGCCATCACGTTCTTATGAAGCAACACCATTGCCAGGGCTGCAATTGATTTAAAACTACTTTCAAAGTTGTACTACAAGTTTATAAAAAAAGCTAAGAACACCAGGCATGATTGATGAGACTTAAGGACAGAGGAGGATAGTGTTTTCGTAAGTTTAGTAATATAAGTTATAGAAAAAAAAAAGGAAATAATATTTCTTGGCTTGGATTAGCACAATGTTTAAAGGTCCGTACTTCAATAGATATGTAAGAGCATCAACATTAGAACCCATTCTGACTGCCAACCTGCCATTCAGTCACCTCCATCTGAAGTGCTTGAATATTAAAAAAAAAAAATAAAATAAAATAAAAACAACAAAAAAACAACAACACATGAACTGCATTTATGATAGCTTTTAGATAGATGGGGTATGGGAAGAAAGAGTGAAGAAAGAGAGATTCAATTACATCTATTTTCATGAACCATATGGAAACTGTTGTGTGTGGAGTGGACACATTAGATGGTTGTGATCCTAATGACAGTGAGTGTACACTGAATGGTAAACACTGTGGAAAGGGGCGTCACCCTGACCCCTAGCATATGGGTTTCCATTCTGAAGGAGGGTTTTCACATCCACAGCCATGCTGCCGGCAAGCCCTGGGGACGTTGATTTGTTAATGAATTGCTCTATTGACTTGCATCTTTGCTTGTATCGTTGGAGGACACCAACAACACACCCTGTTTTCTTTAACCCTCGTTTTTTTTTTTTTTTTTTTTTTTTTTTTAATCCCGCTGTGCAAAGACAGGAGGATGTGGGGACTTGGAGAGGGTGGAAGAAAAGAGTGGATTGTGTGTGTGTATGTGTGTGTGTGTGTGTGTGTATGGAGGGGTGGGGGTCCAGAATGCTATTGTATGTTTGACTTAAATGTTCAGGCTTGTCATCTGTTTCCCCCCACTCTTCTGTGGCTTTCATTCTTTAGCCCAGCTAATTTGTATTGTGGTGATTTTAGACAACTCTCCAGTGCTCAGTGATGCAAGAGAACAAACCTAATATCCCCCTCCCTGCCTACAAAGCCCCCCCCACACACACACACACACCTTCCATCACGACAGATTCAGACCAGCCAAAGTCTAGGACCAGCCTTCTCTGAATCTATTTCCCAGTCCCTCCCCAGCCCTCATTACCATGTGAAGACAATAATGTTTTGTCAGGACGATACCTGCTTTACAAGTAGCAGATTATTGTGTCCCGCCAGTGTTAACACAACAAGTACAAGCCCTCTGTCTGTGGCCATTCCACCGGCTGTCAGCACTCATCCATAATGGCAGTGTCACACTATAACACACAGCACACAAAGACGGGTGACCCCTGATGCACAAAGACATACGGGCTGTATAAGAGTTGCACAACATATGGCTACAGCATCATTGCCCACTTTCCCCCCCTACAATCCACAACCGAGCCAAAAACCATACTGCCCTTTGTCCAGAAAATGTGGTGCCCCTGGCTGCTAGGCCACACAGTGCCATGGTTGTGCACCAATTACACCACACTTCACCAGGAGTGCCATCTGTGTGCCAAATGGGCAATTCTGTCAGTGCATTATGGACAGAGAGGTGTGAATTTTACAGCTCTTTGAGTGTTTTACAGATAGCAGGAGTCCTGCATGCGAGTATGCATCTGTCTACATGGTTCTGGTTTTCTTTGTTCATACAAATGTCTTTCCTTTCCATACTTCATAGTAGGCATTTGTAATATTAAACATGACAACAACTTCTACAGTCCTGCTGTTTTGTTTCACATTCTGTCAACTGGAAACAAAAGCTAGCAAAGGTAGAGGAACCTATCCCATATCTAATCTTTTTGAATTTGCAGTGACTCTGAAGGATGTGGGCAATTTAAAGGAAATTTTTCATTTCTAAACTGACACAGTAGAGTAGTTTTTTTTTTTTTTTTTTTGGTATCAAGCCCCATTGTAAATGTTTCAGAAGCTTTAGTTTTTTTTCTTCTATTTATGCTGCTTTATAAGAACAGTAGAAGAAGTCTAGTAGAATTTGGCAGCCTTTGATCATGACTGAAGACATTAGGACTCATCAAATGACTAATAACGCAGTGTTTTTGTAAAGAACTGCAAAAGTTGGATATAAACCAAACAAAAAGAAAAAAAAAAAAAACAGTTGTTTTGTAAGGGACTAAATATGTCCCTTCACTTTTCAGTGCATTAGTTTCTATGTTGTTATGGCACTTCAACTGGATTTACTGACAAAACAAATAATTTCCACCTTATGGGAGCCTGCTGAAGCTGTATGTCTGAACCACTAACAGATTTAACTTGTGAACATCCACTATTTTAGGGAATTTCCTCTTGACTGTATATTTGAGGAGGCAGCAGGTCAGCTGGAGTAGCTTCCTGCTCTCTGCAGAGTGGTGGATGCCTGCTGTGTGGGTATAACATAGTAGACCAGGTCCATTGTCTGGAAAAAGGATGTACTTTGGTGTTGTCTCAGTTTTGGGCCAGGACCACATCTTGTATGACGCACAACAACTCTCACTGACAAGACCCCCAGAGTCAAGGTGAAGCTGACTTTGTAGTTGGGCATGATGAGTTTGCATCCAGAGAAAACTGTAACAGGAAAAGTACATTTTTGGAATAGACTTGAGATGTAATGGAATTTTAGTTACACAATCAAACATTAATAAAATAAAATAAAAAACATAAAGCAAGATTTATAAGTTGGAAAATTGTATTAACTTTTTTTTAACAGCAAGCAACAAAATAATAAAAACATGGGACATACAATTTTCTAGAATAGAATAATGCTAATACAATAAAATGTAATTGGGTGGATACAATGAGAGTTCACTGTTATTCATTTTTTTTCAGGATGTGAGGATCGTTATCCCCGGAAATGCTATTTTCTCTAGCTGCCTGCCTGTGCTTGTTTGATTTTATTTGTTTAAAACATATAATTAAATAAAATAACCACTATATTCCTTAATTTTAAGTAAAAAGAAAAATAAAATCTTTAAACTTGGACTCTATTCCCTGTTGTTTTAGGTCTAAAGAATATCAGAGGCAGAAATCTTGCATTTAAACTATCAAGGAAATAAACAACATTCATGTTAATGTTTAATTACATGTTATTCAGTAATAATCAATGGCTTAATAAAGTAAGCACTTCCATATTAGAGTACAAATAATATAACATACAGTGATATTATCTTATAATTAGGGTTGGCTTGTTATGCTGCTATAGGCTTAGACTGTTGGAGGACAAATTGACCTCATCTCCTTAAATTAATTGTTAAAATTGAATAGTTTAATTTATAGTTTTTATCTTATGTGATTCTTGACCTGCCATTGTATATCTGTTCCTCCTTTCTGTCCCTCTCAAACCCAGCTGGTTGAAGCAGTTGTCCACGTGTTCTGAACCTGATTCTGTTAAAGGTTTATTTCTCATGCGGGGGTTTTTCCTTTCCACTGTTGCCTTCACGCTTGCTCAGGATAAGAGTCTGCGATGAAGTTAAACTCAAAGCAGTCTGCTCCTCAGATAAATAATGTTAAATTATGTTTTTGTATATATGAATGTTTCTCTTCAGTGCCCTGCGATGACTTCTGTTGTGACTTGGTGCTACTGTACATAAATAAACTGAAGTTAATTTCATTGAAAAGGAAGAAGCAGGTAAATATAATGAATGGGTGGATGGATGGATGAATTGAATTAAACCCTCCAGCTATAAAATATTATTTAAATAATATGGCAAAAAACAACATATTATAATATTGTGGCAGAATGTGCACCTGTGTTAATGTCCTATAAAAACATGTATCAAACACACAGTAATTACCCATTGAAATGGGCAGACAGAGCTAAGCCATCCAGCAGAGCCAGTCACTTCTAGCTGTATTAGAAACAGTTGGATTTCATTTCACATGCTGCTGTGCTCAGAGGAATCTCAATATTTATCAAGTTTGTCTGGCCGTGGCACCTGCTGAGGGAGACATTAGTCATTTGTAAGTATTAACTTGGGCATCCCCTCCTTCACTCATCTTCCCTGTCTCTCCCTCTCCTCATCTTCCTCCCCCCTCGTTCTGCACTCTCACTCCCTCCCTCTGTGAGTACACTGTCAGTCATGTTGTAGCCTTTTAAATGTCATCCACTTACTGCGGAGAGCAGTTGCCCTACTTGACAGTTTTATTGGGAGACGTTGTGATGATGGTGATGAGAGAGGAAGAAGGGGAAAAAAAAAGGGACAGAGATAAAACTGTGGAGAGGCATTTCTGAGTCAAATCGAATTAGAATAATCAGAGTGATGTGATTAATAGTAGTGCCATTGTGGGGTAATCATGCACAGCGATCATCACTGCGGTGGACTTCAAATTAGCGTGCCCTGCAGTGAGGCTTTGATCTGGCAAGCATCAAATCAAGTTGGGCGTCAGGCTGTCACTTACTTAAAGCACACCTTAGCCTTGATGTCTCTTCACCAAACTAAAAATAGAGATGGAAGACAAAACTTGACAAAAGGCAGCGGTACAGTCAACAAATGATCATGACTGCTCTGTGTGGCATCTGCTACTGAGACGTGTGCAAAGATCCTGATTTCAAACCCTTAAGGTGGACTTAAAATCCTGTACGTAGATGTGAGAAGCTTGGGGGTGGGGGAAGATACAGAGGAGGAAAGAAAGACATCAAAGTGACATTAGCCCATGTGACTCTTTCTCAGGTGTACATCTGTCCAGCCTAGTTGAAACTAAATATTAAAGTAGAAAATACAAATGAATTATTTAAAAAAGTTAAGTCTGGTCCTCTGGACATTCAAAAAAAAAAAAATAAAAAAAAAAAATAAAACTAATACTGTAATAATAATTG
Source organism: Simpsonichthys santanae (assembly GCA_031762415.1). Classification (NCBI taxonomy): domain Eukaryota; kingdom Metazoa; phylum Chordata; class Actinopteri; order Cyprinodontiformes; family Rivulidae; genus Simpsonichthys; species Simpsonichthys santanae. The sequence continues at coordinate 20,251,608 of JARVLU010000599.1, read as the reverse complement.
TGGAATCGTTTTGTCTTTGCTATGAAATACTTCTTCAGTCTGAGATGCTGTGTTCAGCTCAGTCTTATAAATAGCACCTTCTCATAGGGGATCAACCAGTTTGCTGCAGACAGCCAAAACCAGCTGCTCACATGATCATGGAGGACCACCAGCCTAACAATTTTGAATGTCCAGAGGACCATACTTAACATTTTTAGATTTTTCTACCTGGATTATTGGCCATGCATCACGGAAGAAATTATTTATTTTCCTTACAATATTTCTGACAGGTAATGGAAATGATTAGGGTTCAGTTTACGATTTATATGTACCATATTTTCTGGCATATGAGTCGCTTATGCATAAGTTGTATGAGTCAAAACTGCATCAAGAAGAATAAAATAAAACATTTAAGTTGCTTTGGTGTATAAATTACATTTATTATTCATCACCGCTGACACGTCGTGTTTATTACATGTGTTTTAATGGTCAAAGCAGCTTCATTTCATCTGGGCAGTACAGCACCATCCAACTATCCATCCATCCATACATACATCCATTCATTTGTCCATCCATCCATACATACATACATCACAGCCGGAGTTGTTAACTCTCCAGCGTTCATCTGCCCGCACCAGCTGAATGAAGTGAGTGCACACAAGAGGTCTTGCTGTTGCAGTTCTTTGACGTTTAAAGCGGTAGTCAAAAATTGCTTTATAAATGGGGGGGGGGGGGGGT
>JARVLU010000599.1:20200003-20210696 GCA_031762415.1 Simpsonichthys santanae | reverse complement strand
GTGGAAAATTGCAGATTCCACACATAAAGCAGATTTTATTTACTGCACATAATATTTTTTCTGCTTAAAATGTCAAAATCAAGAGACAATTGGGTCTTCTGTCTGCTGCTAAATTAGTATGTCAACACGACAGACATTGACATTGAAGGTATTTTTTACCTTTTGTCTTGACTTCACACTTTGAAAGTAGATCATTCACCAATGGAGAACAGGTTTCCTTTTTATTGCCATGACATATAGTCAATACTCAATATAGTTCTTGACACCCTGAGGCCCAATAGCAGTCACTTGTGTATAAAGAGTGTCAGCGAGTTATTTTGACCCCCTACTGTAATCATGACCTTTCCAATAACACAACTCCCCCACAGAGTCTCATTCCCTGAAGGCTTCTCCAACTCTGAGCTAAACTGCATTACCGCCAGCCAGCATTCACAGCTCAGCAGCTTCTAAACAAGCTACTGTAGACACACATACCCATGCTATAGATGTGTTGCAAGGACAATAAATATCTAAACAGCACAAACATACACACACAAGCATGCAGTACTTGCACCCACAAAGACTTAAAACAGATATGTATGTGTACAGAACAAGGTTTGAATATTTAGCTCAAGGGAACATAACGTGTAACCAGTGATATCATGCATAAATGAAAGGGAAAATGATATGGCATGCATTTCATTCTTTTGTAAGATTGCGTCCTCAGGTCATTGACTAAATAATTAGGCGATTGAAGTGACAGATTAAAGGCAGATTGGAAGTGACTGTGAAAGCAGGATAATGTTTCCCTAATCAGCTTGGTCGGAGAAATGCAGATTGTGAAATTTTCCAGCTACTTCCTTAGAAAAATGCATTTCACTTCTGATTAGACATGATTAGTGTGCTGGCGGAGGAGGAAGGGTTCAGGGCCTTGTGATCTTGGGTTCCTGAGGACAGAGAGAGAAAGAGAAAGCAAGCTGGGGAAGGGAACAAGGCAGGGGGCAGAGGTGGAGTGCCAGCAAACATACGTGGAGAGCAATGCCTGGAAATGATGGACCTGGAATGAGTTAGAGAAAAGACAAAAAAAAAAAAACTCTCTGCCTTTCCCTGCTCAAAGAGGATGATTTAGGAATAGATAAGCTTTTGAAAAAAAGAGGACATCACGTAAGAGGAAGCGCAGGATTGCTCTCAGTCCTGTCCCATAAGGCAGGAAACAGCCAGAAGTGTTCTGCTTATGACAGCGTTTCAACTAGTGGATCATTTATTTACCGGGCCGTGACAAATATGCCAGATTTATAATGACTACAAAATCTGTGTGTAAAGTCCTCTCCAGTTCCAGACATGGATAATAGTTTGTGAGCAAGAGCATTGCAGAAGGTTAAATGTAGAACAGATGTAATGTGTAAAACACAACATGATCAAAGCTAAGGCACTCAAGACAGATACGCCAGCAAATGATGATGAATGGCTCTCTGCAGAATTGTAAGCTGCACACAAATGTAGCGAATTGCAAAGGTGGGAGCTAGAGTGGGGGACAAAGAGAGGGGAGAGCAGACACCAAGGAGCAAAAACATTGTCCAAACTCATTGAGATGATCCTTAGCAGAAGGGCCCCACGATTAAGTTCCTACAGCAGGAATCACAGTTTGGAAAATGTGTAATTGATTTCCCCAAAGGCTCAGAGAGCACCCTTAGTGATCCCTGGGATAGCCTTGCCTGTGAAAGTTTGCTTTTCTCCCAGGCTTCCAGCCACAACGGAATGACATCACCAACGTATGCACATTTTTACTTTTATCTCTGAAAGATATATTATCCATGTGTAGTGCTCTGCAAGTGGAGATCAAAGCCAACACTCTGTCAGGTGCCATATTAAAGTGAAACACAATTTTGTAAAAAAAAAAAAAAAATCTGTTTATTTTAAGGTAGGTTCTGTTACACACCTTGCTCACATAGTTGCACACAATTCAAACTGACTGGTGCGTTTACACCAAAAAAAATAATAAAAAAAAAAAATAAAAAAAACTGCTATTGTTGGCTTCTTCCGTGCATGAAATAAAGAAATAAAAATGTTTGACACATTGCATGTTGAGTAGGAGCAAGTAACTTCAAATTTTACAATTGTTTAGATTTATTGTAAATATTCATTAAAAAAATTGTGCAAATGTGAGTTTTTTATGACACATAAATTGGATTATTTTCACAAGTTAGGCAGTCACAGTGTATAAAACTATCAAAGCACGAACATACATGCACAAAACAGACAAACTCCTTAAAGTCTTCAAGTCTTGTCCAAGATGATCTTCAGCTGGTGTGAAGCTGCTGGTCACGCTCAGAGGGAAACCAGACGCAAGGACACATGTTTGTGGACTCCTAAATTAAGTGTGACCACGGTGCACCTCTGAAGCTGCAGCTTGGCTGGGGGCTATTATGGGGCTTGACAGCAGGGGGGCGCTGTGATAATTTGATGTGAACTGGCTTGATAAATCACTGTGTTGTTACCTTGGCTTTAGTATCTGTTTATGTCTCTACAAATTGAAACCCCACTGGCACAAGGCAGAGGCATTGCTGTACCCCGGCCCCCAGCGATTAGTTCAAGGTGGGGAGATGGTTGGCCCCCATTGGCCATCTCCCCACTCACTATTTTGTCTCTCCCTGCTGAGGAAGAAAGCCATGGACATGTGTAAGCAATAAAACCTAAGGTCTGCCTTTCACCACAGCCAGAGAGAAAGGAATGCAGAACCAAACAATAAAATAATAATGGGCACTAGGGCAGAGAAGAAGCAAGGCGGGGGCAAGAGGAGGTGGGGAGTGGGGGTATCAGAGACACACATGTGAAAGGGAGGTAGGAGGTGGTGGGTGTTAAGGTGGGGTATGGTCCTGAAGTAGAGCCCCCCTCTGACCTCTGAACGTGCTGTTAAAGGCAAACCGTAGCAAGCAGCCCAGGCTGGCACAACATCAAAAGGCTGACAGATGAAGGGCAAAGGCCAGTTTGACCTGGGTGCTAAGCTGCTGCTAAGCTTCTTAAAGCCAGAGGAGAGGTGCAGTAACAGGGAGAAAGTAAAAGAGGGTAGGGAGTAAGTGAGACTAAGAGCAAAGGATATCATTTGCAACTCCCTCCTCCTCTGTAATAATCAAAGGAATGATAATAAATAAATAATTAAATAAAAAAAATGGCTGTGTAGACAGTAAATACAGATGCACAGGAATCAGGCGAGATAACATTAAATACCTTGCACAAAATTGTTGCGCAAGGGGCACACTTTATCTAAAGCTAATAAACCAACATCCCCAAAGCCTGTTTAAAGCAGGTTTTCATAATCACCAAAAATAAACTACAATCAGGACAATGAGACAGACAGATGGAGTCCTGAGGCATTTATCTGCTTTAAACATTTTCCCTTAGAAGCCACCAACTTATCATGAGCTTGTCAACACAGTGACACCATTCTTTCAAATGAAACGCTAATGCGCTGATCTGAGCATGCAGCGCCAGTATCTGTTCATAAAATCTGAGGGTTGATCAAAAGGTTTCCTGCATCCAGTTCAGTGTATACCTTGGCAAATAAGTGGAAACCATCACAAGTACTCACTTAACAAGGATCCAAACACAGCAGTGATGCTTCCAACGAGGAGTTCTGTGACAAAGCAAAGCAAATAACACCAAAAGGCGGGGAAACAACAGACAGGAGTGAGATAAAAAAAAATAGTGAAGACAAAAAATAAATAAAACAATAACTGAAGAAGTAGAAGTTAAGAAAACTGATCCCCTGAAAGGAAGCAGACATGTCCCACAATGCACCAGGGCAGGAAATGCCTACTGTGAGGATAGGATGCCCCTCTGGACCCCATTAAGTGAATGCATGAAATTTATCGTGACATCATGTTGCTTGGTCAACAAACGTAGGTTGATTGATGAAGACAAACGGTCAGGGTGATAGCCAGTTGTTGGCTTTCCCTGGGATCTGCCATTTTCAGGCAGTCTCCACTTCCAGCTTGTGAAAGGGATATGGGCTGTCGAGCCAGTGCTGCTCCAAAGCCACTCCTGTCACTCAGACTCCGGGGTTGTTTTCAGCACTAGTGTAAGGTGGCTGGAAGGAGTTCATCTGAAGTGCTGAAAACATAATACAGTATATTTAAATGTAATGTTTGCATTCAAGCATCTATCACTCTAACAGAAAAAACAGAAATAAATTGACCATGATTAAGGTTCTGCTACCCAAAAAGGTTGGAAAATACTAAAGGCCTACATTTATTAGTTACTGATTTGCAGTGGTGTGCACAGTTAACTAAAAAGTTAGCTTTGCTAACCCATGTTCCGCTAATAAAACAAAATTTGATTTGCTAATGCTAAACAGCTAAGCAGGCTAAAAAAATAATGCTGAAGCCGATGGTGAACCGTTGACCACGTAGACAACTGTCACTCAGTCTTCGACACACATCTTAGTCTCCTCCAATGTAAAACTGCATTGACCAAAAATGTCTTGTCACTTATACACATAGTAAGCTAATAAAATACCAAATGGATTCTTTGAGACATGCCCACAACAGACAGGCACAAGCTTGTGACTTTTGTTAGCTGACTTAAAGTTTGCAAAAAACAATTTTGTTGAAACTAATTCCACTAGTAGTTTCCAAATTTACTGAAAATGCTAATCCACTAAAAAAATAAAAATTAAAAAAAAATAGTTTCTGCTATTAGCTGTTAGGAAATTAGCAGAACTGTGCCCACCACTGTTGATTGCTGTAAGAGTACCACTGACTGCAGCTCCTCGTTCCAAGATGGCACTAATTGCCACCAGCTGTCGGCCATCCCCCGATGAGGATCTACACTATAAGGCAACAGTCCAGTGCTACTCTTAGCTGGAGCATTAGCTTGCAATGGTGTTTGTGCATCCGACCTGTATATTTACTACTAGTAAAATTACTTACATGTTCTCTCTTGTCTCTAGTATCCAGTCTCCTCGGTCCTGGCTCCGTCCTGGTTCTCCTTGGTCCTCCCCGGTCCATTCCTGGTTCCCCTTGGTCCTGTCTTGATTCTCCTCGGTCCAGCCCTAGTTTATCCTGGCCCTGCTCCTGCTCTACTTGTGCCTCCCACCAGTTGCCAGCCTCCTCGGTCCAGACCTGGCCCTGCTCTTGCTCTCCTCGTGCTTTGCCTTCCAGCAGTTGTCAGCCTCCTTGGTTCTGCCTGACGACTCCAGCCTCTCATCCCTGGAGCTCTCCTCTTGGATCTGGATCCATGTCTCCGTGCCGCTTCCAGCCTGTAAGAGAAAAACACTTGTCAAGTATTATCTCGTTCAAACCATTCTGCCAAACCCTTCTGATCATCTCCTTCCTCCTCAGGAGCTCCAGATAATCTAATGTACTTTTTATCACTGTAAATAACAAACACTGTTACCTTTGTATTCCCCAAGTCTTGTCTCGGTCCGGGTCTCGTACAACTCTGGGTTCCTCGAGTCATAACAATTGTGTTTTTTAAAAATGATAATACCCCGAATGTTACTCATATTATTATTAGTATCCTTTCTTTTTTTAGAACTTGCATTTTTACAACATTACAACTGGGCTCAAACCATGAGACTAGGGTCATAATGAGGCATGGATGGAGATTAAGCTTATTTGATAGAAAGTGCCTCTGCTAAAATGTGTGCTGTCCCCAAGAGTGTGATTTTATTTTGCAGTTCTGTCATTTGCTTTTGCCTGGGGTATGCTTAATGGCCTTGTCCATCCCTTTTTCGACAAGTCCCAGTACAAACAAAAGCTAAGGGCAAAATGTTGTTGTTTGTCTGTTTCTTTTACAAGTAAATACTACTACTACTACTACTGCTACTAAATGGAACTACCAAAAGTTAGTCTTATCCCTCAGGGACAATTACTATTTGAACATAGCATTGTGTGTAAACACTATGGACTAACTTTAGCTTTAGGGGATTGTGTCATTTTATTTAAAAAAAAAATGCATAGCATATTCTAAGGAAACCACAATGTCCTATCCAAGGCTTAAGTAACATACATATCATCATAAAGCATAAAGGTTGTATGTACTTTCTTAACACATGCAGGTCCAGTCCTTTGGTCTAAGAAAGCTGCAGTCACCTCAAATAGCTCATTTTAATGTGCTTCAAATGCGTCACAATGTTTTAAAATGACACATTGTCTAGGAACTTGCAGTTTGTAAGTATTATTAATAATTCTCTAAGAGACAGCACAGTTCTTTATTCAAAATAGCTGACTGCCTTTATTGTCAACATGTGTCAAACAACTCAGAATGTTCTATGAGCTATCATCTACACTGTTGCATGCTGGTGGGTAGTCACTCCATCACAAGTCCATAACACAACAGACAACTGTGCAGAGTCAATACCTATTAGGAGTTATTCTTGCTTTGACATAAGTGTACAGTATCTGGATTGTGAAAACCAAAACAAAAACTGTGCAATGTCTGGGAAAAACAAATAAATAAACCAATAGTAAATAATATGTCATCCAAATCTGTAAAAGTTTAGAACCGAGAACTGTATTGCAACAATTCTAATCCAAGATAAAATATTTGCTGTTCATCACTAAAATTTACAAAACCTTTCATTCAGCATAATTAATCTTGCAATAGTAACCAACATGTACTGTATACGGTAGTCACTCACTACTTCGCAGTTCAACTTTTGCGGACTCGTTCTTTCACGGTTTTTCATGGTAAGATTGTACACGACACACAATTGTCAGCTTTAGTATTACTTATGTGATTGGGCCAGTATGGGATAAAAAGTTTACAAAAATAAATAAATTCAGACAGGCACCGTCATTTTGTAGTTTTCTTTCAATAAGCCTATACTGCAACACAGGTCAAAAGAACTACACTACCCAGAAGCCAATAGTGCCTTCGGTTGCTGCTTTCTGCCGAAATAGAAGGAAAGTTTAGCAACGCAAAGTCAGAAGTAACGATGTATCTTACAGAACTGGCACCAATAATCCTGAACCTTTCTGAAGCTTATCACCATGCACATCAACCTGGACGGGGCGGAGTACTTTGTTGCTGCAGAGTAGGTCTGCTGAACCGAAACCGAGCCCAACCTTAGCCAAGCTGCTATTCTGCAGAGCCGGTGAGTAAAAATTTGCTGTACTGTATAGTATGTTGTTAAAATTATATAAATTTAATAGCTTAAAACATTACAGGAGCGCAGGAAGTGTTTATAAAACCTTAAAATATGTAAAAACACTTAAATAAATATAATGTTCCTTTTTTGTAGTTTTTCGCCTATCACAGCGGGTTTGTGGAACGTAACCCCAGCGATAATCAAAGGACTTCTATAAATGATATCAAAATTCTTTTTTTTTGTTCTTCTTGTTTTGTATTTATTTAATTTAAATGAATTGTATATTTTCCTCATTCACACACAAATACATGCAGCAGTAACTGTGGGTTTTCATTTCAGCAGAAGTTCAAACATGACTTGTTTTTGAGCGCTGTTATCATTGTATTTCAGAAATATAAAGTAGTTTTCTTTTGTCCCAAATCCAACGCAGCTGCTGAAAAATGCTTACTTTGATTTAATAAGACAGTATCTGCACATCTAGAGCAGTGAACATAAAATATGCATGCACAGACACATAACAGGCACTTGGAATGGCTAAACTTGGCAGCTAAACTCCTTTTTCCACCTCAAGGATTAATAGTTGTAGGAATAATGCACGTAGAAGTGAGACAGCAAATATGTAATTTGGAATGAAATAAAATTCTTTCCAGTACTGATGTTCTGGTTTTCATTTCTTCAAAGTGTAATGAAATTTGCTTGGTTGTTTGGTTTTCACTAAAGTTTCCATATTATTCTGGTCTGTGGTGAAACAGAAGGTTAAGAAAAGTATGTGACAGTTGTTTAAGTAGAATTGATTGTTTATCTTTTTTTTTCTTGCAAATCAATAATACAATCTAAGTCCATTTGGCATTTTTTACATGATTAAAAAAAAAAAAAACAATTTCCTGTTTGCAACATTTTTATGAACTTGATGCATACCTACACATACTTATACAAAATATAACAATTAAAAGAGTTAGGCCCTTTTACATCCAGTCTTAAAAAAGAGGGACTGACTGTGTCATATGAGACATTTTAGGTTTCCAATTTGTGAAGATCAGAAATGTGTAAACAAGGACCTTGAGCAAAAAACAAGACTTAAGAGACAACACTTTATTAGACGCCCTATGACAGGAAAATTAGTACCACAAGTTTGCTGCATTTACTAAACTGTACCGCCATCTGTTTTGAGACCTGGGACTAACCCAAATCACAAGACAGTGGCTGAAATACACAACTCATAATGGCATCTGGCTCCACAAACCCAAGCCACAAAGCTACCCGAAGTCTAAAGGAACTGAAATATGGAACCACTTTAGGTGTGACATGGTGACACAAACATTTAAGATTTCGGGATGCTGCTAGTGAGCCTTAGGCCAGGAAAGATATTGCTTGTATGGCCGTCATAATATGAATGTGCACCACTATATTTGATATATCAAAAACATCTAAAAGAAGAAGCTGGCGGCTACTTAATGACAATATAGGATGGCAATGAAGCAATTGGTTTCATTTCTGTTCATGTCCGCATGCTGGTATAAGGGGAGATCACTCGGCTGGTCCCAAATGTATATGATGTTCTCAGTTGTAGTTTCATGGACTAATAACAAAGATTCTACATCAGATGAAGGCATTTGGCTCTTCGGAAAAAGAGTGGGAAGCCCAGTGCAGCAAAGAGGCTGTCCTTCGCTGGCGGAACCATTCTCTACACTTGGCACTGACATAAAAGCTGCTTCCAGTCCACTGAAGTACTCACACACACACTCCACCCCCCTTCCCCACCCCTCACACACACACACACATACACCCCCCCCCCACACACACACACACACACACATACAATGCAGGAAGTATGCCTGTCACAGACATGCAGAGAAAGGAGGTAGCAAAAACAACTTTCTGTCGACAGGACTAAGAAAAACAACAGTTGAAAGCAGGACTGCATGAGAGAGAGAATGGAAGTCAAAGTCATTGGCTCTGTCAGAACTCATCAGTCTGTGGAGGAAAAATGTGTAAGAGAGATGCAACAGTATGAGCGCTGTCACTGTCCTCCTGCACGTAAGACGGGAGGGACAAGCTAGTGGAGAGTAAACTGAGAGCCAAGAACCTTACAAAACCCTTTCACATCAACTGGGACATTGGCAGGTTTGTGTCTGGGATGCAGGTACAGTATGCACAATAGTTTTTGGGCTAGACAGACAAAACAAACACATGACTAAAACAAACTTTCTTTGAGCAGCCAATGTATAAAAAATTAGTTTAGCTCTGACTTCCTTTAAGGCACAAGCTTAGCTAAAAAGAAACCAAGAAAAGCAACATGCTGTAAAGTTCATCAGTGAGGTCCAGAATACCCTAAGGCTTCCAGGGCCACTCTCCTGAACAGAAGATAAAAGAGCTTATTAATAGCTCAGATTTACATGCACCAAGTGGAAGTTTATGTTGGAACTTGCTGCTTATGCGTGAACATCCAGCAACTGTAAACAGTGCCATTCAGGTCCCATTTCCTTTACATCACTGATATTGTTTCAGCTAGCAACATCGGCAGCCTAAGTTTAAAAAACATTTTTCGGGCATTATCTTTCAAGTGGTTCCACAGTTTGGTCTCCCCAGGGCAGTAATCAAGAAGCTTCATTGTGGACTTCCTCTTCTGCCTACTCACATTATGCTGACCTCATTATAAACAGCTGAGAGAGAGCCAACCAATAGAAGCTCTGTTGCAACAAAAGACTACGTTACACAACACTACAAATGAACTTTAGTGTTTTTTTTTGTTTTTTTTTGTTGTTTTTTTCACTTGAGGCAGCATAATAAATGAAGAGGTCTTGAGCAGGTTTGTTTCTAACATATTATTATTATTTTAACAGAATAAAAAAAAACCTGACTAAACAACAAACTGATGATTTATCTTAGTAGTAGCGTTGCACCGATTGCAGTTTTCTGGCTGATCACGATCACCAAGTTCTAAAATGTCTGACCTGCCAATTCCAATTTTGGCCAATACCGATTGTGTTTTATAAGCAATACAATCGGGTGTTATAAGGTCACAATGCACCTTCAATTTTCGAGTTACGAACGGGCCATAGGAACGGATCTCGTTCGTAACTCGGGGACTGCCTGTATATATTTTACACTTCAGTTTTTATCCTTTTCTTAAATGTACACATTGACTTGAATATAAATGAAGTTCAGACAATTGTTGTTAAAACTAAACCAAACAAAACAAAACTAAAAATCGGTAAAATCAGTTTCTCGTTGAAGTATCAGCCGATCTCCGATCTACCAAAACAAAGGAAATCAGGGCCAATAAATTGGCCGGACGATTTATTGGTACACTCCTACTTAGTAGCCTTATGAGAAGTAAAGCATTTATACTGTGAAGCAAGGGTGCCCAATACGCCCCCCCCCACCCCCACCCCCACCCCGAGTGTGCACAGATCCCTCCAGAGGGAACTACTGTACAGGTAAATGAACTGAGTAATTTTATCTGAACTCTGCAGTGCCTCTGCGTGCTGGCTGCTCACCGCCTTTGAGTTACAGTACCCCCACCCCATCTGTATAATGTCAGCATCATTATGTGCTTGTGTGCAAGATTGTTATTTTTTCATTACCACATTTTTGGCCTTCAAACAGAGGTCAAAAATGTGT
>JARVLU010000599.1:20189029-20199903 GCA_031762415.1 Simpsonichthys santanae | reverse complement strand
TCCTGCTAATGACCTCCTTATTTGATTCAGCTGTGTGACATCAGAGAGACATCTAAAAGCTGCAGGACTCCGGCCCTCGAGGCCTGGAGTCTGACACATGTGACCTAGAGCATGGCCCCACAATCTGTACAGCAATGAGAGCCGTCCATGTTCCTTACTTTAGGCAGTTTATTCAAGTAAAAACCACAACTCAGCAAAGGGGCTGACAGTGCCAGCTACGTCCAGGATACAGGACGAAAACAAGGAAGAAAGGATAGGCCGAGAAATGGGAGAGGGGGCGCTCATGCTTGCCATCACCAATTAAGGCAAAGAAACTCAAACAGGCTAACGCCACTAGCTCAGCTGGTAAAAGAGGATAATTGGGAGAGGGGGCACGGATGTTTGCCTTCATCAATTAAAACAAGGCATTCAGTTAAAACAAGTAATTCAAAGAGGCTAGCACCAGTAGCCTAGTCAAAACACTTGAGGTTGGTAAACAATGATTGGGAGAGGGGGCGCAAACTCTTGCCTTCACCAATTAAGACCAGAACGCAGAGAGGCCAGCACATCTAGCTTAGTCCAACCATTTATGAGGTTAGTGAAAATGATTGGGAGAGGGTGTGTGAACACTAGCCTTCACCAATAGAAAACAAGGCCAGGATGTAGGGAGGCTAGTACCACTAGCTCGGTCCAACCATTTACGAGGTTGGTGAAAATGAGTGGGAGAGGGTGCGCAACATTAGCCTTCACCAATAGAAAACAGGGCCAAAACTCAGAGAGGCTAGTAATTCCAGCTCAGTCCAACTGTTTACGAGGTTGGTGAAAATGATTGGGAAAGGGTCGCAGCGCTAGCCTCCACCAATAGAAAACATGGTTAAAACTCACAGAGGCTAGTGATGCTAGCACAGTCCAGCATCTACGAGGTTGGTGGAAAATGATTTGGGAGAGGGTGTGCAATGCTAATCTTCAGTCATTAAAAAAACAAGACCATAAATCAGCTGGCTATGTAATTAAACTTCGGAGCACAATCCAAACCGACCACACGGTTGGAAGCCTCCAACAGAGCGGACATGCCGCTAACCAAGGCAAAAATAGAAGTAAAAGACTACTCACAGTGTTGAATCTTACACACACAGTAGTCAGATGCTGTAATTTGGGAGAGGGGAGAAAGCCGCCATAGTCCCCAATGACCAGCAGAAATAACTTGAACGAAGGCTAAACCATTGCGGCCCCTAGGAGGGTGAACACGCTGCTCCAGCCAACGGAGAGTCGGGCCTATGACGACAGTGAAAAAGGTCCAAAGGGCTGAAGCCCTGAATTGAACTGCGTGCGAGAAGAAAAAAGGAACAGAGCTGCAGATGATGCCAGGCTATATAGCCTCTGATTGGTCATCCTGTCACATCTGTGACTCTGTTGGCATTACTACTCGAACAGCGCATGTGCAAAGGGAACATTCAGTGCTTTCAGCACCACCCTCTGGTAGTCAAGAGGGATGAAATAGAGCAATAAATGAAGGTGCCATATAAACATGGTAAAGTAATAAAAACTAAAATATAAAACAAGAACATAAAACATAAAAAGCATACTTAATATGTTTATAATTAAGTTTATGTTTTGTATTTTTATAGCAGGTATATCGCTTGGACTTGGTCGTTTAAAAAGTAGCTAGCATGCTGAAAAAGTGTAGGCACCCCTGCTGTAAAGTTTCTGAGTTTAGGATAAGCATGTTTAATATTTTAGGTTTAACGTATTTGAAAAGTATCAGCTTTATGCCCAAAACATCACACCTTTGCTCAATAAATGGGAAACCCCTCATTACCTCATCAACCACATAAAAGTGCCAGAATCAAGAGAAGTGAAGTTCATGGAGGATCATGCAGCACATGCCTGTAACCCCGAGTGCTTTTTATTGGACAAATATAAAATTAACAACAGTCAGGCTGTAATAATGAGCCTGGCAGCTTCTAACACAAATTTCCAATTTGAGGTCAGCTATACGGTTCTATAAAAGTTTACAGGGCTTCTTAAAGACGAGCTGTTATTTTACAATGAACAAACTTTTCTAATTAATCATCATGCTAATAACCCTCACGTTTTTAAATGTGATTTAGGTTCAATGCATTCCCTTATTAAAGGTGAAACAAAAGCAAAATTCTACCTAATGGTTTTTGACGTGAATCAATTATAAACGGCAGCTACATTGAACTTTTTAGAATAACTAATAATAGGACTGTAAAAATACAATGTGCACCAAAGAGGAGTGACCCAGATTTAAGTAATACATTTTATAACACCCTGCTATTCACAATTAAATATGTAACTTGTCAAAGTGAACAATGAGGGCAATGGCACTATGAGAGTAAATAGTACAGCTGGTAGACTAGTAAAACAGGGGAATAATAGAGTACAATGTACTAAAATGTGGCTGTGGTATTTGGAAGTATGACAAACGAAAACTTTCATGAATTTCAACTTTGATGTACAATTGACAAATTACATATTTTATGATTTAAGATAAAATATTACAAAATGAAAGTTGGCATCCATTTTTGAGCCACTTAACTTCTATGACACATTGACATGGAGTGCAGATGTGTTTATGGACAGGTTGACACAAGCGTCGTGTTCAGGATTCCACGCTTGAGGGTTTTCTAAGAGTCTAAGGACACTGCAACGTTGCACTGCCAGGACATCAAAGGAACAAGCCAAGCTATTTGAACAATGACTCTCATCTTTATATAGAAGAAGTGATGGATGAAGAGAGTTGGACATGTATGAGGTCATTGTTCAAATGCAAAGAGGTCCCTGCCAACATTCATTGGGCAATGAAAGAAGAGGAAATATGTATTCACCACCAGAGGGTCTTTTACTAACTAAATATGGTCTCTACTATATCACTAAAAAGGAGAAGTTCCCTTTAAACACTGATCCCAAGTCACACTTTATCCTTCCAAGCACAAATCAACAGACCAGCTTTCTCTTGCCCAGGTCAGGTCCAAATCAGCTGTGTAAAGACCCAGTAACATATGAGACCTTTCCCAGATAAGATCACAGAGAGATTAGGCTCCTGTATCAGAGATTAGACAAAGTTTGTTTTCTCTTATTTGAACCTGGGTGGGGTTAGTCCCGAGGCCTGCAACCCCCTCAGGCTTTGGCATAATGCCATTAGTGGTGTTTTGTTGACAGCAGGCAATGGTAAATGAGGCCCCACTTTAATCAGAGGCATGCCAGGATGGTGTCAGAGTTCCCCCATGTCTCTCAGGTGAAAGATGAGCAGGGAGAGAGGTGTTGTCTCCATGTTAATTAAAACTGCTCCCCTTAACAGAGGACTCTGTGCTGCTGCCACCAACTTGCCGTGTAAAAACACGACTATAATCACAGCATAAACACAAGCAAGAAGTGCCAGGAGAGGAAGGAAGCAACAGGGGATGCAATCAATCAGACTAAGATCATGTATTACCACTCATGGAAAAAATGACTTTTTTTTTTTTTTTTTGCCGGGGGAAAAATTGATTTGGTTTGATGAAATAAACTTTGTACAGTGTATAGAGACCTTGTGGATTGATTAATTAATTAATGTATGTATTTATTTTTTTCTTTCAAAATTAAGATAATAGTAGTTTTTAAATTATCACACCAATCCACTTCTGGCTTACAATAGTATTTGCAATACCATTTAAAAATCTATATTTTCTGTCATTTTACTAAAGCAATGCATAGCCATCATGACAAGAAACACTGATCCAGTTTGGCTATTTATGCTTCCTGTTCCTTTGAAGGATCCCTTTCCTGCAGGATCAGCTGGATGAACCAGACACAGATATGGGGACGCTGCTTTGGCCTGGCCATCCCCATTTACAATAGCACATTCATGCTGTTCATCCTTGCAGCCCTCCCTAAAACACCAGCTCCATCCCAGCCAGAGACACCATGTAGGAGGTATGGTGTGGCCCCAATCTGGCCTGAGTGGACAAGACAAAGAGTGTTTAGATGAGGGTGGGTAGATGGGATGGAGAAGATCAGCCAGGGAGTCCCCTTCCCTCATACACTCTGGAACCTCCTGGCCTCTGATGCAAATGAAGTAGAGAGAGAAAAAAATGAGGAAAGCAGGCACAAAGGAGGGGTGGGAGGGGAGAAGGCCTTGCTGCAGCACAGAGCTGAAGGCCTTTTCAAATTATGGCAGCAGTGAGTGTCAATCAAACAGGCAGGGAAACAATGTTAGGCTAGTTGCAGGCAGGGCTAATGTCCTTTTTGCTTCCCCCTACTCCCTTCGTCAGCACCTCCCCAGTACCCCACCTTCCTCAAGCCCCTTGTGACCACATAAATCTGACTAGTGACAGCTCGGCATCCTGTAATTTGCCAATTTGCATGCATGTCAAAAAGCCAGACCATAGTGAATTATAGTCACAAAGTGGGAATATCCCAAAAGAAGTGCATGCAATCTGCAACACAAGGAAGGATAATGGAGATGACGGAAGGAAGGATGAAACGGATCCGAGTGAAGGCTGAATTCACAAAGTGCGTTCCTCCACCATAAGGGACAGTTAACTCCCACAAATTCTACACAACAGTCGGTGGTCTTCATTGATATGATTTGTGTATGTGTGTGTGTGTTGTTGCTTATGGGTGATTGTCAGTTGTGCGTTAGTTTATGTGTGAGCAAGAGTCTGTTTTTTTTTTCTTTTTCTGACAAGACCATGTGTGCCGTTTGTCTCAGGAGAACAAACGCTAGCAGTTGAACAAGTCTATCTGATGCAGGGAAAATGGCAGGGATGAATGTGATTTTACCCAGCTGAGCCATTAATCTACAGCACCATCAACACCTTGCTGGTGGAGTCTGTGCTTTGAAGCAAACAAAACATGAGAATGCCTTCACTGATGTTCTATTTAACGCTATTATTGAATAGGATGCATAGAAAAAACATGAGTAAAATTAAATCTCTCTAATATCGTGTCTACTTCTATTTAAAAAATCCCACAGACCAAAAACATGCATGTTAGGCTGATTGTAAACTCTTAATTGTCCCTAGGTGAGAGTGAGAGAGTGAATGGTTGTTTGTCTCGTTTGTCTCTATGTGGCCCTGTTGGACTCTCAACCCTTTTGAGGGTGTACCCCGCCACTCATACAATGACTTCTGGATGTGGGCACCAATTTCTTCCACAACCCAAAAAGGAAGAATTAGGTAAAAAGAAAGAAGAGCTTGTGCACCACACTTTTTTTCCCCAGTAGCAGAGGAACTATAGTATTAAAGTTCATAAATGGGTGTTGAAACAACCCTCCGCACACATAGATGGATTTTAACACAAGAAAGAACCATGAAGCATGTATAAATCTCCATCAGGAAGCCAGCCAACCTCTCTGCCCCTTGCTGCTGAAAACCATATAATAGTCTGAGGAACCAGAAACACATTTTCTGGATAGTTGGCTGCAAATGTTCCGTAATGGTTTGGGCTGGGTAACTTTCTAAATGTTATTTTTATTGTTAGACCTAAAGATCGGTTGAAAAAAAAAAGAGCTGGATTACAAATATACTGTACATTGAAAAACCCAAACTGTGAAACCTCCTGGCCCACACGTGCTATGCATGAGCCAAAAAAACAAAACAAAAAAAAAAAAACAACAGATGTGGTGGTATGTTACACCTCTCCGTGCAAAATCATGTTGACAACCAAAATAAACACACAGCTAAAACTGTTTGGGTTGTTATACACAAATATAAACACAAGTCAGCGCACGTAAAATTGTGACACAGTTGCATACACTTGAAAATGTTTCATAAAGCCACAAAAAATCCTGCTGTTCCATTGCAACACACCATTCAGAAACTCAGAGGGTGACTCTGCCCTTTACACTTGTTTAACAATGTTTCATACATCCAGTACAATTCAAAACACTGATTAACATCTGACAAATGGGCAATCATTATGGCAGGACATCATCTAACCATCCATGAAAGTGAAAATGAGAAGCAATTCTGTTAAACACCAAACATTATGATGGCTATTTACCACACCATTGTAACTCTAAAAGGTAGACCTTTAAATCTCTTACAAAGTGAGTCGCCTTTGATACAGTTCACTGCATTTCTACCTAACAACCTGTCCAACGTTATTTGCTTTCCCAAGTGTAAAATGTTGAACGGCTGAAAGGACAAAGCTGACACTGCTTTTGGTTTTCATTCTTGAATCAGGGCACGACTGTTCAAAGAGGAAAAGTACAAGTGGCCATGTTCATGCATTATAGCAAAATACATTACAAATTAGTCCTAGAGTTAAACCAACATATCTAAAAATGAAGATCACATTTGTTATTTTGATCTGTTTTTTTTATGTAGAAGGTAACATTATGTTAGCTCAAGAGAACACATGTAGTCACTAAAGTGTGACAGCACAATTCCCACTTCACTAATGGGCACTTTTGGACCATTTAGTCTTGAGGACTGTTAATCCCATTATGAGCTGATAGAAAAAGTTTTCTTTTGCACCACCAGGGGCTTGCTGTAATTGCACAGCAGGCCGACAGTTAGTGTGGCCAGTCATTGTTCTATTTTTTGTTGTTGTTGTTTTTAATGTTTTACTTTTCCCAAAATCTACAATGCAGGCAAAACAGAGCACTGACATTAGCTGCAGAGACAAATTAAACATCCTTAAATAAATTTAAAAAAGGAACTACTGTATATTGTTAAAATGCAGAAAAAAAAAATGAATCCAAAATCATATTCAAATAAATTTCACAGAATAGCCATCTGATGCCCTGCTTCTCAAATCATTTACTGTTACAGTATATTTCCTCTTATCCACAATGCTGTGCTCTAAGCAGGTTTTCTTATTTATTTGTTATATATTTGATGAAAAAAACCTGCACATTTATCAAGAGGCAAGCAGAAAAGAATGGCCATCATCTTTAAAATACTGAATCATGCAGTGCCAGTCTGAACTTGCGGTAGAGCTGAATTTATATGTAAAGTGGTGTCAGAAATAATTACAGTACCATATTTTATGGCCTATAAGTCAATTTTTTTTTTAACATAATTTGCATGCCCTGTGACTTATCACCGAAGCGACTTATTTAGGTTTTTTCTGATATTTATAAACACATTTTTGGCTGAGAAATGACCGTTTTCATTTATTCTGACATTGGAATATTATACACTACCATTTCCAGCCATTAGAGGGCACTCGAATAATGTAGCATACCGTTGTGTCATGTAATAGGTAAAAATGGCTATTAATGACACAACTGGATTGCCATAGTCTGCCACCTTCGTCCAACTCTGGGATTGTGCCTTGAGCAAACATCAAATCAGCTTCATTTTGCTGCACCTCCCTGGTGAAATGTAGCAAATTTGACCACTGAAATGCATTTATTAAACAAAAAATCAACTGAGACACACTTTTGCTATAATGTCAAGCAACAAATAATTGTGTTAGGTGCTTATCTTGTAAAATTTCAAAGAAATGCACAGCTTCCCTCCCTCATGCGTTCCCGGAGCACTGAGGCAGCAAATACTTTTGAAATGCAGCTGATTTGAACATTTTAGTGCATTCTTTAAATAAAAGTTCAACTGAGAAACACCTTTACCATAAAGTCAAGAAAACAAATAATTGTTTTTAGGTCGTTATCTTGTTAAGTTTTGAAGAAATGACAGCGAGCCGTCTCTCTGTGCGCTCCTGCTTCCGCAAATCGTCTTTTGAAATACAGCCGATTTGACCATTTAAGTCATTTTCTTAAGAAAAGTTTGACAGAGCCATAATTTTGCTATAGTTTTGAGCAAACAAATAATTGTTTTTAAGTATTAATCTTGTTAAATTCTTGTTAAAGTCCTCCCGTGCACATTCCCCCAACCTCCTTTTGGCAGCCAGTTGGTTTTTGGCACACCCCGAGCCCACATTTCCGTGTTGTCAGCGGTGATGCCTAACAAATGCAACACTTCAGCAGTGACACATAATAGATGCAATTTATACGGCGAAGCAACATATTTATGTTTTTTTTTTCTACTTTATTAGACATATTTGGACTGATGAGACTTATAGGGCGGTGCAACGTGTACGGCGGAAAATACAGTTTAAAACTGCACCTCCACAAAGACAAAGAGCTTGCTTTTGGGTCATTAAAAGCTCCCACTCAAATTTAGTCTTCATTCTATCTTCTCTGGTCTAAACAGTTGGGTTGTAGAGAAAATGTAATGCTGGTGTATGGGAGGATAGAGCAACAGAGTCATTGGATATTATCCTGGGAGCCAGGGTGGGGAATCAGTTTCCATTTCACCATGACCTTTCTCTGGTCCCAGTGGTGGTCAGCACACCACTACCTCCTTCCTCTCACATCCCCACTGAGAAGCCTCTGCTGCACTGCCCTTTTTTCCCCCTTCATTTGTCAACCTATCCATCTCACATTTTTACATGGATAGCACAGAACCGTTTGCCCCCCGCCAACAAGGAGATCATATTCCCATAGCTCATCTATCTTCTCATCAGCTGTTTGCACTGATTTAAATGTTAGCATTGCACAAAGTGCACATGCGTGACTAATATATGCATGTGGTGAGTACTAAGAAAATTGCATCTAAACAACTTCAGATCAAATTAAGGACCACCAACTACTTCTAAATGAAGCTTTGGTTACATAAAATGTTCCTCACAGGATGGGTGTCATCACTTTCCAACAAGCTATTCTTAGTGTCTTTAGTATTGTGTTCAGCCACCCAAAGCTAAATATTAAAATATTTCTGATGACGTCCATTTTTGATGACAATGACAGGAAGCTGTTTGTCACCCAAATGACTGCAGAAACATGACACGAACTTTGGTCACACCCTCAGTTTCCACTGAATTCTTTCAATTTTTGTCTTTTCCATTTACTTTTAGATAGTTCAATGTTATTTTTAGTGACCAACAGGCATCAAAAACATTTAGTGAATTTTAATGAAATTGTTTTCCAACAAAATATCAAGCCGTAAAAGTGGAAAACTATGGTTTACTTTTGAGGCATCTTATTGCCAATTCACTTCATTGCTAACATACAGTACTTTGTATTCATGTCAGGTAGTTAATGTTTGGAAGGTTGTTTTTTGGCCCTATAGACCTTTCATCTTGCAATATAGCACACATAAAATAAATAAAATAAAATAAAATAAAAACTACTTTAAATTTACTAAACATACGAGGTGGTGCAATGGTTAGAGAAAGCGAGCCTGTGATCGGAAGGTCACCTGTTCAACTCCCCAGACCAACAATACCAAAAATGTGGGTGGGAATGGTGAAACACCCTCACCTGTCTCCACCCTCATTTGCCCCACTCTGGGCCCTTGAGCAAAGCCCTTAACTCCCACCATCTGCTCCCTGGGGAACCCTCTGTTGTAGCTCTCTGCTCCACAGGTACCCTACCTGTGGCTGAGTGCTTAGAGCAATCGTTCTCCAATGCAAGAGTTGTGGGTTCAAATCCACCAGCAGTCACATGCCAAAGTGTCCCTGGGCAAGACACTGAACCCCTCATTGCCTCTGATGTGCATCCCATCAGTGTATGAATGTGATAAAGCACTGATTAGTCTCTTCAGAATAATTTGTTCAATTAGCTTTGTAGAGCTCTAGTAGAATGTTGTATGAATGTGTAAATGAGGGCACATAATGTGTTGTAAAGCGCTTTGAATGTCTTCATAAGCTAGAAAGTGCTAAACAAGTACAGTCCACACTACCGGCTGCGGTAGCTCGGTTGGCTGTGGTTACATCAGTGAATGCATCCGGCGTAAAAACAATTGCTCCCGGTTGCCTAGGGGCATTGGGTGAAGCCGTACCCATGAGAGGAGCACCTGGCCTGGCCACGGCTCCTCCAGGTTCACCGGGGGCTTTGGAGGAAACCGTACCCAGGAGGGGAGCACCCAGCCTGGGTACGGCTTCACCCAATCTCCCCCTGGAGCCGTACCCAGGCTGGGTGCCCCTGTCCTGGGAACTTGGAGGAGCCGTACCCAGTAATTGTCCAGATGACCTGACTGAGCATTACTGGATTTGGTACCTGGATGATTGAGCATGAACTTTGATGCAAATGTCCTTACATTTTCATGAAATCAACTTTAACTTACTTATAATGCAAATAAAGTGCAATAAAGCAACAAATATAAAAATAAATAAATAAATCAGATATTGAAAATATAGATGGTGTCAAGATGTGTGTGATGGGTTTATTGGCATCTTGGCTGGTTTCAACTGTGTTTAGTTAATTTCTGTCCAATTCTTATCAAACACCCTTCTCACTTCCACGCTGATCTTCTCAAGCATGATCCTCTCAAGAGATGATGGTATAAACTGCTTAAATCTACGGTTGTCGTCTTGTCTTGAGCATGTGACACAGTCAGTCAGCTAGGCTCTGTAAATATTATGATGTTCTCTGCTAGTGCTCTGCATTGGATTTCATAAAGGCTTGATGACCATGAAATGTCACCTCTGGATTTTAAATCTTTTTGAATACCATTGTCATCTGGATCTTCCTTTTTATTAGCTGTCTTCCTGTTCAAGGTCCCACTGAACATCATCCTCTTCCTCAGACACGTTATCTGTGCTCAGCATCACTCTCATGACCAAAGATATATCCAGTAGTAGAACCATAATGTCAACTAATGCTAATACGAAAATTAAAATAAAAACACCTACTTAGAGATGACATTGTTTTTGTCAAAGTGTACCAAAACACTACAAGAAAGTTCTTTTTTTTTTATTTTTATTATTATTATTTACATGGGTGATGGGTAGAGTAACATGTATGTTTGCTTGTGTAAATAGGTAGCAACGTTGGAGTTCATGTTGAGACGGGTGGGGTTGGATGCCTAGGATGTGAGTGCAGTGTGCATGTGTTTGTGTGTGCGTGGGTGGTGTGGGGGGGGGGGGGGGGGGGGTAAGGT
>JARVLU010000599.1:20169798-20189019 GCA_031762415.1 Simpsonichthys santanae | reverse complement strand
CCCCCCCACAGGGCAGGCAAATGAAGTGGGGAGATTTGTACATAACTGTGATTAATTAGAAATTCCACGAGATTTACTAAGGTTCACTCAATTTCCAAGGGTCACTTTTGCGTGAAGCAGTACAAATTTACACGGCTATTTTAAAAAGATGATGTGGTGGGAAAACAATGATTCGCCTGCTCTGTCTTAATGACGGTGGAGAAGGAGTGAGTTAATTATACATTTTGTCAAAAATTAGGAACTGAACCAATTAAGAATAAGACATGGCATCCAGTCAATGGAAGTAAGACGACTGACAAATTAAGCCGTTTAACATCCAGGAAAAAATAAATAAAGTTTTAAACATTTTTCTGTCACTTTCATCATTAGAACAGTTCTGCAATTTTTTAAAACAATTTCAAGATTTATTTATTTTTTGTTCAATGATGAATTGTGATTTTAGACATCCTTTGGCAATACATGTATGTATATAATTCATAACAATCAGCTTTCATTTTGATTTTGGCACCTTACAAGTTGGTGACATGATTTCAAATTTGCACCTTGGTGTAAACAACAAACTGTTGTGGTTATATTTTTATTTTTACATGTAAAACTCCTTATATGTCAAATGTCGTAAAAAAAAAAAAAATCAAGCGTATACAGAAAGAAGGCTGAAAAGTCACCTATAGTATGACGTTGTTCCGTAGAACAGTCTCCCCCAGACAAAAACAAATGTCCACAACCAAAAGCAGATTAATCTCTCCTATATTTATTCTCCTCATACATTGATAAATTAAGTCATTGTGAAGTGATTATCACCACCATTCATAGAGCCTCTGCTATGGGGGTGGTATATTTGTTGCATTGCATATGAGCAGACACTGCACATGTTTCCCTGTCCCTGTCTATTATAGACTAGCCAACGACATTTATAAATACTTTGTAATCTGCAAGGCTGCATTATTAAATTACCATTATTTGGACTTCAACTAGGCCAAGCTGGTGATTAATTGTATATTATTACATTAAGGCTGATTATACCCATTTATAAATATTAACGGTGCATATTTATCACAGAAAAATTACAATATATTTCTGTTAGGCTACACCTAATGTTTGTATCCTTCAGATTTGTTAATTAAAAAAGTGATTATTACTGGTACAGGAACACAGTTTTATTTATTTTTACTCTCAAATTGTGAAAAACATGACTTAAAGTGTTGGACGTTGTCAGACTGGACACGGAACCATTGTGATTTTCTGCACACTGATGGCATACACACAGATATCCCGCTCTGTTCAGCTTCAGACAGAAGCATTTGACTTTTTCTAAGCCTTGGAGTGGAAAGAATGAGTTCTGAGTCACATTTTCTCAGACATACACACCAGCTTGAAGACAAATGTGAATATTGATCAAGTAGATATTGATTTTACTTTGATATGAATGTCAAACTACATAAATGTTCAAAAATCATTAGGAATGCATGAAGCTGACAGATTCTATGTTGATTGAGGATAGACACAATATGGCAAGGTAAAACGATTATAAGGCGGCACAGTGGCTCAGTTGGTAGAGCTGTTGCCTCTCAGCGAGAAGGTCACCCAATCAAATCCTAGCTGGGGCTTTTCTGGGTGGAGATTGCATGTTCTCTCTGTGCATGCATGTTTTTCATTTTATTTTTATTTTTTGGGGCGCTCTGGTTTCCTCTCACAGACCAAAAATGTGAATGTTAGGCCGATTGGAAACTCTTAATTGTCCCAAGGTGTGAGTGAGAGAGTGAATGGTTGTTTGTCTCGTTTGTCTCTTCGTGTCCCTGTGACGGACTGGAGACCTGGCAGGTGTACCCCACCTCTCACACAGTTATGGCTGGACATGGACACCAGTGACCCCCATAACCCAAAAAGGAATACAGATAAATGTATAATTCTATAAATCTATATACTGTATATAAAGCAAGCACTGTCATCTGTCTTGTTGTTTTTCTTCTTAGACCAGGTGACTTGACCCATATTTACAGATGTCTGTTGATCAGAATATGGCACGCTGCACAGACATCATGGCCTTCTCACAACTCCCTTTTAAGTGCAGAAGATTTTGTTTACATCCGTATCTCCCTTACCCTCCCATACCACATTCCACATCGCCTCCCTCAGCTCTGTCACCTAGGCAATTACTGCTTCCACCTCCTGATGTCTTTCTGTCTTTTGTGGTTAGCAGTTCGCGTCCTTCATGTTAATCTGTTTTGTTAACGTCACAAAGCTAAAATCAGTGTGAGCTGAAACTACATCATGTCAGCCTTAGTTTAGGCTGTGTAGCAACATTTCACTGGGATTCATTGCAGTGAGTTCACAGTTGAAGGCCTCTGGGCAGAGTCTTCCTTTAGTTATGTTCAAACAAAATCTTCAGCTTCAGCAAGAGGTGACAAGGATCGGAAGAGAAGGCCTGCCCATCACTGAACCCCAAGGAAACGGGCAGCCGGTAGCCTTACATACTTCTTCCTCACATCACACCCTCCCTCCTGCCATCTTTCATTCTGTCCACCATCCATCCTCTGGCTTTGACAGAAGGTATGTATTTTAGGAGAGACCCCTGTCGATGTGATGGACATGAGGGCCCTGTTTGAAATGGAAACCTACACACTCTGCCGTGCCAGGGAGATCCAGGAATATCCCAAAAGAGAAGGTGAAATGAAATGGAACAAGTGAAAAAAAAAAAAAATAGTTATCTTTATTGAGGTTTTCCGTTGAAAAACACAAGTAAATGTAGGAGTGACACTTCCTATTCATGATATGATGCTCTGCAATGCAGTAGCCTCAACAGAGGACTCACTGACCACCAGATAGTTTCTTTCTTTCTCATATCAGTGTTCACTCTTGTATACACTGACAACATGCTGACTCTGATAAGCAAGAAAAAAATAACATGATAACGGAAATGAATGTAATTCATAAAAAGAGATAAACTGGACAACAGGCCTATCCTCCTGTGTGCACTGCCATCTTACATTTTTACTATTTTCTTCCTTCAGTTTTTTATTCATACAAGGGAAAAATGTTTATACCGGTAAGTGCAACGTTGCTAGTGTGACTTTACTGTGACTGCATGACTGAATGTGTAAAGGAAACAATGTGGCGTACCCCATCCTCCTTATACCTCACCTGAACTGATAAAAAAGGGTTAAAAAAAAAGTTCCTGTGCCTGCTGCTCATTCAAATAGCTGATGTCTGTAAACAAGAGCTGCATTTATCCATGTAGCGGTCAGATAAGAGGGGAAGGAGACCTCCAGAGTGATGGATCACGAAGGGGCTCCTAGTCCTCTTCTCTTCCCAGCACCGCCCTGCCACCTTAGGATAATAAACAGTCACGGAGCAGGGGGCCAGATAAGAGCCATCACTCACATTGTCCGGGCTGATAAGACACAGACGCTCTCTGTCACCCTCCATGACATTTGTTTTTCATTCCACTTCAGACTAAGGGAGAAGTCAACCTGTTTCATCTCCTCCATGGACTCCGCTCAGGGTCTCCCGCTGAGCGTGCCACCCTTTGACACTAATGGCCGTCAGGTGACTGACTGACTGTGTGATACTGCCTGCAGCATGAGTGTTTCTTTAACCATCCATTAGATTCAATACTGATGTGAACACACTTTTACTGCTGCATATAATAATAATTCTTGAATATACTGTATTTAGTTAGTCCCTTCTGCTAATTGGTCAGTAGTGTTGTGTAAAAATAGCAAAGCAACAAACTTTTCACTTAGCCTGTTTATGTAACACTTCCACTTTTTACACAAGGTCGTACATTCAAGCACCGCATGAGAAAGTGTATTGATGAGTCTTGTACTGCTCATTCTGAATACTTTTACCTACACTGTGTTTACACATTACATGCCATGACAGGAGACTGGTCTAGTAATACATACATGAATAAATGTATAAAACAGGAACAGAGGTTGGAACATATCCTTCCCTGCTGGACTTTTAAATTGAAGTTAGACATGAATCAATAGAAAAGTCTCCTTGAACCCCCCCTTAAGTTACAAGTTGTAAATTATGCACCGGAGACTTATATTTCTGACAGGGCACATAAAGTTATTATTTAAGTCGTTTTACATTTTGGCACCCTTAATTCTCTAAAAACGCAGAGGCCCATCAGAGGGCATGTGCAGCCATTGTAAATCTGCCTGCCCTGCCTCTACTAGGGTCACCCGCAAGTCACAGATTTAAGAAGGTATAAAATGGTTTCTTTACAGCCATCCCAATTGTTATCCATTAGAGTTATGTGCATTGTACTACCCCTAACGAAGGGAGTAAATTTTAAGTTTACGACTGGACTTTAACATGTGGAAGGGGTTGTAAAGCACACACTTTTTTCGTTACTTGTGTTGGTCATCAGAGCTGTGCAGTTCAGACTGTGCACACGCTGTTTCCATTAGTCAGGGAGTGCTCCTCCGAGAGGCCTCCGTCTGCTTTAATACAGCCGGGCTGTGAGGGGACGACATGTCGTCAGCTGGCCACAGATGACATTTAACAGACATGGCCCAACTTCCTGTCATCAGAATGCCAGTAAGACAGAAGCTAATCCAAGGCTTTTACAATCTCTCATCTACATGTTTTTAAGAGATGGACAACACTGGATATCTGTGGGACGACGATCACCTGTGCTGACCCCCAGAGCTCAGCTCAAATGTCTATGTAAATAAGAGATATCTTCATCCATCTGCACTTCTCTGTTAAAATACTAATGTATTTGGAGATACAGTATATATTTAAGGTTAGCTGTAGCATCGTTAATCTTGTGTTCTGTCTAGCCCTCATTCATTTCATCAAAACATCTATTAAAGATCTACTGTTGTAAATCTGTTTACTATTTTCAGAATGCACCTTAAATTTGTCCAAACTGCTTTATTTTTTACATTGTACTCCAGCCTAAAAAAAAAAAAGAAAAAAAAAATGGACTAATTTATTACATTTTAGATTTTTTTTAGACAATACACTTAGGCAAACCTGTTGAATATTTATTTATTTATTTATTTATTTATTTATTTATTTATTTATTTATTTATTTATTTATTTATTTATTTATTTGTATTTGAAAAAGATCATTGTTTAATTTAGCTGGAATCAGTTCATAAAATTAATTTATCTTTTTTTTAAACCATTTGCCCTACTTCATTCAAATATACACATTTATTTATTTTAACATAATTTTAATCAATTTTTTTATGTTTTATAATTTTGTGGATGTCCTCTGAGTAGCATTATCTGGGGTCGAATTGCTTTCCGTCTTGCAATTCAAGAGTCCTTTTCCTAGTACATTTATGTTGCATATGTGTTGTATTTATTGCATACTGTAACATATACATAATCCACTGTGCAAATTTCAGACTTACCCTATTGCTGAGAAAGATATTTGACAACTAAAGCATTCTGGAGACAGAGGACATGTAGGAGAGCAGTGCAGGATTGGGAGGGATTGACAAATCAAGCAATTAAAGAGAAGGTGATTATGTCATCATTTTCTAAGGCTGACTGAGAAAAGGGTCTCGTTGCATTTCATATTCACCCTCAAAGAATGAACAAGGTAACGTATGAAGGGGAAGAGGATTGAAACATATCACGGGGACATTCTGCTCACTTTTTTTTAGACAGGCCTTATCTCCCCACGTTCAGCCCTGTTAATATGATGATGAACATTTTTTTCATGAAGTGCAGCTGAATGTGTCTCATCTGAAGAAAGCCTGGGCACACACTGTCTCCTCCCCACGTCTTCATCATTTCTTTGTACTGCTATTTCCCCTTGAAAGTGAGGGTAAAAAGAGGGGGCAGGTGAGCAAAAGCAAAGCAAGGTAGATAATAACCACCATGCACACATCCCTTAGACACACGCTACATTGGGAATCCCCCTCTTCCCTTTTAACCTCTACCTAAAACATTTTCATATCAATAATCAAGCAATTTCTCAACATGCTAATCCATCAAAGGGAGCTGGGGCTAATCTTCAGGCAAGGGACTGGGTGGTGTGTGCTGCCTTCTCTATTTTTCAGGTGTGCCCCGCTCTTTGGCAGACATTTGTCCCGCAATGTGGCACACAAAGCCCCAGCCCTGTCAGCACTGATTGATCAGAGGCCGGCTCTAAAGGAGTAAAGCAGCACACCCTATCAATGATGCTCTACATCTGCACCTGAAAAGAGCCTTCGTCTCGTTCCACAACACGCTCAATGCAGCAGATAATGAGAACCATGCTGTTAACAGCTCCTGCAGCTCTGCTTTTTGTCATATGTAAATAGACAAAGTGCTTACCTCTAATATGGAAGGATAATAAAAAAAAAAAAAAAAATTAAAAACAGAATTCCTTGGGATGAAGATTATTATAATGTCTACAAACGCTGACAGGGTTGAATTTCCGTGCCTCTATTTTAGATTAGTGGGTCTTTTAAAATGGATGCATTTGAAGAACAATATACTGCATGTTTCATTTTAATTTTCAGACAATCTTTCACAGCATGAAAGGAATTCACGTGGATGCTTTTTTTTCCTGCTTCTGTAACTATGCATTGTTGGGATTTAGGGTAAGGGAAGTTTAGAAGCATGTGAAGACATAACAGGCGCCTTTAGGAGTCTAGGCAATCCTGCAGGAGGCAGAGTGAGAGATAAAATGCAGAGGCCTCATTAGTAGCCCATTTATCATCTCCTGTCTGTGATTTAAAAGAATGACTAGGTCAAATCACTTTAAATACCTCAGGGGAAATCAACATTTGTCATTGCAAAGCAAACCTGCCTCTCTCCTTTTTCGGCACATTAATTTATTCTGGTGAAGCAACACTATTTGCAGCTGCACTCATTTTAATGTCAACCTTGCAAAACATCGGCCAACTGTCTATCTCAATTCATTGCCTGAACACAAAAATGCCCCCTCCATTTCTTTGAATACTCACCACCAGCGGGGCTATCCACAAACACTGGTGAATCAAATGTTCTTTCTGAAAACACAGACATGCGAGGCATTGCAAATTACCCCTGTGATGTTCATAATTGAAAATGAATACCACGAGTGTCAAAAACAAGTGTACACGGTAAGAACAAGAAAGAGATTATGTATTATAAATGTGTTATTAATGTGTAACGGGCAAGGTCAGAAAAGTCAAGATAAGTGTTGAAATATGGATGTCACCCTCAAAGAGCCTACTAACGTTGCTGCAAGTGGACCCTCTGGACACACTGCCTCACAGAATATTTATGTGTATGGCTGAAAAACGACTTAGATGTCTGTGGGCATCGCCTGAAAACAGTATAATGCTCCTCATGGTACTAACAGCCTTAAAGCTTTGATGGCAACAGCTGTGGATTAACTCAACTTGTGAGAAATGTTCCCGTTGTCATGCATCCTGAGTTATTTTGTCCTAATAGATTTGATTCATACATTTTCAATACATAGTTTTCATTTAAGACTTTATTTAATGTTTTATAGTTACAGTTTCAGGTGTGTGCAGATCAAAAGTGATTTTCTTATGGAGTGGTCATAGGGGTGCAGAAAAAAAGTTGATTTATTAAATAATCTAGATTTTTAGTCCTGGCGATTCTGAATCAATTCTAAAGGCCAACAAATCTAAAATGTGTTTAAGTTGTATTTTTTTTTTCCACTCCTACTCCCGAGCATACTGCATATCACATTACATGTCCGCTCAGCCACCATATAATTTGGCCTTGTAGGCCACCATTCAGCAAACTACTTAGCCAGCTCCGTGTAACTGAATGGTGCCTGCTAGCATGGAGCTCTCCAGGGTGTCCCCCGCCTCTCGCACAGTGATGGCTGGATACGGGCACCAGTGACCCCTGTGACCTGTAAAGGACGAAGTGGGTAAAACTAATGGATGGATGAATTATTTGTTCCTACATTTTTATTCATTGAAAAATAAAATAAATAAATCCAGGCATTTAAGCTATTACTGGTAATTTAAGTTACAGAAGGTTTTGCACACCTATATTTGTTCTTATTTTTGATATAAAAACAAAACAATGCAAAAAGATTTGATGCAGTAAAGAACCAAAAATTATTGTTTTAAATTGTTTAATCTTTTCAGCTTGTCAGTTACATAACTGAAGCAAAACGTATGACAATTTCAATAGAAAAATCGTTTTTGAATCGAAAAAAATCAAATTTGACTCAAATCGTGACACCAAAAATTTGAATCAAATTGATTCTCCAGACACAGAGATTCACACTTTATGCTACTCCAGCACCTTGTCACCTCTCAACAGTTCTGCTTAGGGGATGTTTAGGATGTGGACGCCTGACCTTGGATTGTAAGGCAATGGGAAAATGTTTTAAAGAAAAAAAGGACAAGAGAAAATCCTGAGCAAAACTTTAACAGATGGCTAAATGGGGCAAATGCAACAGCAGAATAAACGCATATCTATTTTATGCAGCGCAGACAGAACAGTCTACCATATGTAAATAGGGATTCAATAATGAATGCACTTCCCCTGTTTTTATTTGCTTTAAGCCCTCACAGTTATACAGACATTGGCACCACGCGAGACACAAATTATAGAGCGTTTTAAAGAAAATATTCAAAGAGCAGCCTGCCACCAGAATATCAGTTATTATTTTTGATGTTGCAATTTCTGACACTTTGATGCAATCAGTGAGTAGCCTCGGCATTCAGCCCTCTCCAGGGAGAGAGCTGTCAAGAGTGAGGAGCCGGTGGGTAGATAATTATGAGAGATCAAACCTCGCTAGTTAGTAGGCAGTAACGGGAGGCAAATGCCAAAAACCAGCCAATGTTTCGCAAACGCTTGTTCAAGGATATCCTAATTGCTATAAGTGGTTCCTTCAGGACTGGCACTTCAAACACTGCTTGCTGCATGATGTCATCTTCCTGGCTCCCCCCCCTCACACTCACAATAGGCAAATTAAGGAATAGGGCACAACAAAACATAACATAGAACAATGTCATTTTGATGTATTTACGTCCTGCATATGTAAATACAGTAAATGTACATTCAAACACAAAAAATAAAAGCAGACACATTTAGCTGAGATGACAAGATCCTAGTTAGTGTCCTTTTTATGAGTAATAGTTGCTCCCACACATTGTCTTATGTTGATATCAGAGTAAACAACGTCACACACAGTAATTTATACAGAACACAAGCTAATTTGTACGCAAGGCACAACAAGTACATCCATACTGTTAGTAAATATTAGAGATGTATGATTTCAAAAGCTACTCATTTTGACATGTAGCTTTGTGCTCCATAATTCAAAGTGAGAACACAGTCCGATCTGTCAGTACTGTTTCAAGCGTACTCTTCCACTCCCTTCTTACCTTGCAGTTCAAAGGGAAGGAGAGGGGAAGGTGAGCACAATTAGTTGAAATCAGTCAGAACAAATTGTCCGACAAGCACTGTACAATGCTAAGGCATCATAGTCCATTTGCTGATACTGAAATAACCCTTTTATGGTGACCCGTGCTCTCTAGCAACGAGCATAAAGAACTCCAGTTGTCTAATCAGTTTCTCATACTTCTCATTGACCGATTTCCAGTCTAATAAGCAAACTTACTTGAATAAGAATCCTAGACCTGCTTATGTCTCCTTCTGCTACATCAAAGGTAATCCAACCCTCAGCAGTCAAAAAGAAGGATTTCATGTTTCAAAAACAATTCGTATTTTTCAAAGGAAGGACCACAGCTGACATACAACTGCAGTAAACCTATTGAGTCTTCAGCTCCTTCGTTCCTTTTCTCTCTCCCTGTTGTGAATGTGAATTTTGAGGGTCATTGATCATCTCATTAAATTCAGTCCCAAAGAAAGCAATCCCTTTCACACAGCTCAGGAATTTAGACGCAAAACACCACAGCCATCTCTCTTCAGACGCACACAAACACGCTCGCACCATCAAACATGGCCAAATGACTGCTTTTCACAGACAAGAAAGAGTGCAATAAAATGATAAAATAAAGTCTATTTTGTTCAAAGGGGGTAAAAGGGGGTCATTTTCTGCATAGAGTGCTGAAGTGTTAGCATAACAAAGCATTGGTTGGCGAGCTAATGGCTCTTCATCTGTGACGAGGAGCTCACAAGCTTTTCACTGTTGAGCTGCACATAAAGTGTCCTGCAACAACAGCTCCTGACCTTCTTACATTCAAACACAGGAAATCCCACTGACAAGCTGAGTGTCTATGCACATCCACACACCAACAGACACAAAGTAAAAGTGAAACAATAAACATGCCAGAGGGCGTTGAAGTTTATTGAGAAAAATATAATGGAATAGACACAATTACTTTCTTAGATTTAACCGTCAGTGCAGTCTAGTGAGTGCTCAGAAGCCCTGCAGTGGCTTGGTTCAGTCTAATTGTCTCTCTAATTGGCGATGTCTAAAGGGGGTCTTCACTTTATTTTTGGACAGAACAGCATGCCATCACGCAAGGCAAATTACATAGACAGGCTGAAACACAACAGAGAATGCACAAATGACAGAAAGTGGGAAAAAAAAAGTGAGTGCAGGGGTACAGGGGGATGGGGGATGATTATCATTTATTATTATATTCACCACTGGGAGATGACATTTTAAGAATGCTGAGTTTCAGGTGGCTAAACATCCAAATTGCTTCTCTCCCAAAGGCCCCATAGTCTCCTTCGTCATCCAGAATATGGCTGCGTTTGTTAAGGATGAGGTCATGCTGCTCTCTGCAAGACAGGCCTCATTCTCTAGTCCTCAACCCTCACGCTTTATCTGAGAGGCCTGCCTTTGATGTGCTCATAATATGAAGGACGGTGGGCTATCAGCTAGCTGTCAGCTCGGTAACTACCGTGCATTGCTCCCAGGGGCAACAGAGCCAGCCAAGTCAGCATGGCTGCCCTGCGCCCAGAAACTCTGCTGCTGATGAACCTGATTAATTCCCCGGAACGCTGGTTTGTCTTCCTGCAGTTCAGTCAATGACTTCATTCAGCAGGGTGAGGTCACCAGAGGCCCGGTAATAAAGGCGCTGCACTTCACAGAGAAGACAGCATGGCTGTGTGCAGTTCTTTAAAAAAAAAGAAAAGTCCTTCAAGAAAGAAGAAGGTAAAAAAAAGGACAACATCCAAGTGTTTTTTGCTCCAGAGAAGCAGTTCTTGAGCATGAGGCAAGCGAACAATACTTTCTCTCACTCCTGCTGTCTTTTACACATTCTTTTCTCTTTCTTATGATAGGCAAAATAACTGGAAAGACAATGACTTATTAGCACACACAGAAACTACTGGAACAATGTCCCATACTAGGGAGGCTCCAGCAAATGTGACTTTTCTTTATAAGAACAGAGGTTCATATGAGTAAAGAAAGTTCATGCTCAAAAATCCAGAAATCAAATCTGATAATTCTCAATCAGGTCATCTGGACAGTTTCTTTTAACTGGATTTCTTAAACAAGAAAGAAAGTGTTGCTTTCCCCTTCGACTCTGACCACTTCCTGTTCATTTTAAAAATTGTCAGCATTTTTATTGAGAATAATGTAATGATGTAATGAATGAGTGTTCAATAAAACCATTGATTGTCACACGAGTTGTCCTCTTCTCTCCTTGAGTCATAACTGATGTGGCACAGTGGTTTAGAACAGTAGTTTCATATAGCAATGGGTATTACGAGGCAAAGGCCTTTAAACAAGTCAAATAAAATTGGTCATTCACTTTTTGAAACTTAATAATAATCTGGGAACTTCGCTCCAGCAAACGACATGGGGAAACGACACAGCTTAACTAGAGCAAGTAACTCACTCTTGAGCTAATGGGATTGTAAAAAAAAAAAAAAAAAAGGACAATATCTCGAAATGTGTCGTAAATTTTCTGAATATTCTTGGCATCTCCACAAAGATGATTGCTGCTATACTCCACAGGCCATGCAAGTCTAGTCACTTCATATAATCTGACGCCATAAACAACAATAGACCCCAGCCACTGTGGTGTAATAGGGAGCGTTGGAGTTTTTTTTTTTTTTTTTTTTTTTTTTTTTTGTGGCTCAGGTAAGATAAGCAGATGGGGAACAAATAAATAAGGCTGTGGACTGCCCATTCATCCGTTGTGAATGAGAAGGGGGGAGTGAAAGAAACTACAAGCCTGCAGTGATGCACGGCTCTGCAAGCTCATAAAGCAGGCCATCAGCTGACCTCTGAGGCACAGGGGGACAGGCAGGACCTTTACGACCATCACCAGATTTAATAGCCAATAATGACTGAAATAACTGCTTAAACCTTTAAAGACCTGCACAACCACATGGTAGCAGTGACAGCAAAGCATGGTGGACGGAAGGAAAGCAAGTGATATACTCAGCCAGGGCACTGACAGGGGCCGTGTTTCAATCGGGGAGAAAATGACAGATGGAAAGGGACACTACCATGATATGTGTGTCTCTTTAACTCAAGCCAACTGGCTGTGTGGAGAAAGACACAGATAAAGACTCAAGCCATAAAAAAAAAAAAATCACAAGAAAATTGTACTGCAATTTTTGTTATATTATTAGGGATAATTATAACAAAAATATGGTTTTATTCCCAGATAATTACTAAATGCATTTTTTGTCTAAATAATTAACCATGTCAGATGTGCTTTTTTTTGGGTTTTTTTTTTTTTTTTGGTCACATTAAACAAGTTCAAAACAAGCTAAGAACCTGTCAAATTTGCTTGTATTGCACATTTGAGTGGATCAATGTTTCCCTAACTTTTTTTTTTTTTTTTTTTTTCGGCATTCAAACCACAAATTGACTGCAGCAGAAATTTATATTAGTTGAAGTATAAACACATTCTAAAATACAAATATATTTTAAAGTAATATGGACATGACACATTCTAAAAGTCAATTATATTTTAAAGTAGGTAATATAGACATGTTATGTGTCTTTTAAAATTTTTGTACAAATACTATAAAAGTGCTTAAACAATTAATTGCTAAACCTCCCAGTTTGGGTTCAGCAACATGCAGTGGATGGGTGTCAGGGTGGAACAGTTGTTAGAGCTGTCATCTCACAGCGAGAGGCTCACAGATACCAGACTTTCTGAGTGGAATTTGCATGTTTTCCCAACACACAAGTTTTCTCCTGGTATTCCAGTTTCCTGCCACAAACGCAATACTTTGATGAACTTGTGACCTGTACAGGGTGTACCACACATCTTTCACAGGGACTGCTGAAGATTGGCACCAGCTCCTCTATGATCCAGATGGGCCAAAGTGGATAAAAGAAAATTAATGCATGGATGGACACACAGTGGGGTCCAGACCTCAACTTTGGAACCCACTAAACTAGAGTGTGCCTACAAAGCTATTCACAGGAATGCATGCACAAAAGAGAAAATACTAAACCACACAACATTGACGCAGACCGAATGGTGCACACTACACACAGAGAGCGAGAGAACACTGCATTGTATTTCAAGTCTCAGTATATATATTTTTTTACTAGAGTGAAATAAAAATTATAATTAACAATCTTTGTTTAGCAGACTTCTTTATACATTCTTATGTCGAGTCTAAGTTACAGCAAGCTAGTATCTTTTGGACAAAGATCATAACATCAATTCATTAACTGTTGGCAGCAGACTAATTCTTACTTTCCATAAACTCTCTAAACCTAATACAGTACTCATGAAAGGAGGCCCATTTCACAGGCTGGCACATGTTCAAGCAACATATGCCACATAATCTCTTAAAAAGCATGATCCGAGTCCAAATTTAATTATGTAATAGCACAAACGAAATCAGAGTGCCGACACAGCAGAGCCCTGATACACAGCGTTCTGCCACTCTCCTCTCATTCTCCTCATTTGTTTATTGCTCTCACCAGTCCCAGCAGCCTTGAGGGTTACGGTGTCCAGAGTCCACTCAGCGCTCTGCAGATGGCTCCGAGGCGCCATGCTCATTTTCACATGGTTGTTTGTCTTTTTAATAAGGTCTACTTGAGAAATATGACCATTGTTATATCACCATAATGCTTTTTCATGGTCTCACAAGCCATTATTTCTAGCCTGTGATGGTTTTACATATACACAACCCGGTGTTTTAACTTGCCTTCTTTTTTAACTTCTTAGTTAGTTCACATGGCTTTACCGTGGTCTAAATCAGTTGATGCGGTACGGCTGTGGTGGCAGTCAGATGAGCTTTAGCAGTTTCAGAGACTAAATGGGTGGGAAGCTCAGGGGATCTTCATGGTTCCCTGATCCCTGCACTTCCTTTGGCAGCAGCATTCAACTTGCAAAGCACTGAGCTGAGGCTCTTGATCTCTGTAGAATACAGATAAAATTTAACCAGCGAACAGTGTCAGGCCTTTGCCCAATATCACACTGTCCCTAAACATTGCTGAGAAGGAGTAAAATTATGTATGTGACCAATAAAAACGACAAAGGAGTTCTAGGGATGTCTATATACTAGATACCAGGTCACTTTTTTTTTTCTTGTTACAGTATCAATAAATCCTGGGACAAAACTGCATATCTTAAGCACCTTACTGGCGACTTTTACAGTGCAGCCAGCGCTTGGCACGCACACGATAACATTCCCCTCACACAATGGTCTAATCTTCATGGCACAGGTAGCACTGGGATTGTCTTGGATGTGCACTCTGCCGTTGCCTGGGTTTGTCCCAGCATTAGAGCCCTCTGCATTCCTTTGTGCTTTTTAACCAATGAATTAAAGAGGATTTCAACAGTGAAATGCTTATCGAAAAAAAAAAAATAATACTTTTACGCAGAGATAAACAAATCAGACAAAAAAAGTTGGAAAGAATTTCACAAACTCATTCCCTAATAAGAAAGAACGTCTTAAGATAACAACGCTTGATTTAGACTTTTTTTCTTACACAAAGAGTGATGAAAAGTGAACCCGTGAGCTAAATGGGACAGGGTTCATTTTGAGTCAACGCTTTATACAATAGTTTACTTTACAAGTTGTATTGGTAAGAGCCAATCAGTTTCTTGTGTTGCGAGTAAATAAGTTGGGGAGTATTGTTTGTAGATTAAATATTCAGGTCACTTCTCCCTAGAAATCTTTTAATTTTTTAATCCATGCAGATGTTTGTTTTCAGAAAACTTTCTGAAGTGCATCCCCAGATGAACACTGAAAGCATTCCTAAGTAGCTGAGTTGCTCCTATACAAAATACCTCAAAGCGTCTAAGATAATACATGTGGATTGAAATGCAATCTGCCTTCCACTTCTTGCCTAGATAAGTACAGCCATTGACAAGACCTGGCTTCCTCCTCTTATCTCGCAAACACTTGATACCAGAAACTCTGCATGAATAAGTCTTTCAAGATTGTGATGTAAATATATCCGATTAATCGCAACAAGGAAAACTGCAACAACTAGTGCTCCCACCCCCTAAACAACATTGTAAAAAAATGTTTCTTTGCTTGCATTTGTATCAGAAGTATTTTTCTTATCCATTTTTTTCCCCACTCAGGAGTCTGTGATGACATAGCCCTCAGTCATATAACAACGATCTGCTTTAATCTATGCTAATCTATTGTAATATTGTCTTTGTCTTTCTTAAATAATATTAATAACATTAATTTTAAAGCAAGACAAAATGAGAAAACTACAGACAAAACTACATTTGGATAATCTATGTAAAAGCTCTGAGCCCATTTTGACTCCTGATGGATTTAGTGACATATCCACCCCCTCAAACACTCCCAGCACTAAAATATTTAATTTTACTGAGTAGATCCCCAGGACACAAAAGGAAACCATCAGGTCCATGTTCAAGTTTAATTACTGATTACTGATTTAAACCAAGTTGGAGCCCTTCAGGCCTATTTCTGCTTCTGCGGTAAGAGCGAACAGTGAGGACGAGGTGCCGAAAATGACAGAGGGGAAAAGGATAACTGCATGTGTGGTGATTTTAGGCTTTTTAAATCACAGTCTACTTGTATTGGGGGAAGAAAAATATGCTGTTGCATGTGGCTGGGGTAATTTGAAGCACACTTGTAAAATGCAAGAAATCCGCAAGTTTACCAATTTCATCAATGCATTCAATATCCTCAATATCCCTCCAGTCCACAATGTGGCACTCTTTTCACTTTCTGTTGCACTGATTAAAAGCAGATTGCGATGAGCTTCATTTTGACACCTACCATCTGTTCTCACTTCACTTTTCACACTATTAAACGTCTGAGTATGTGGGTGTTTGTGTATGAGAGTAAGTCTGTGTGTATTTGTGTTTGATTAAGCTCCATCTCACAGCCATCAGTGCTGCCAATTCCTCTGAATCTATTGCAATCCCCTCATCACACGCACTGTTTCATTTACATTCCTTGGGTCTTATTTGAAGAATAGCTCAGGTGGGGGAATATATTTTCGAAGTGTCCCTCTTATTGGTTTACCCAGATTTCAGAGGGCTTGAAAAGTTGCAGTTGGACACCAAGGGAGGCATTTTCACCTAATGAAACCCAAGATCAATAGAGTTGGTTTCTCTTCTCATATATAGTATATGTACACAAGGGAAATAAAGTATTATTTTTCTTCCTCAAATGTATAATGAATACCATTCTTTATTTAATACTTAGTTCAATTCAATATGTGGGGAAAATTCCTCTGATGATGTCCCTATCTTAAAGAAAGAAGACATGAAAGTTGAAACGTAAAAAGAAGTACAGTATTGTTATAAAAAAAAAAAAAAAAAAAAAAAAAAAAAAAAAAAAAACTGAGCATAACATACCTGAACATATAACTCCTTTTAAAAATGTTAAAGCTTGGAAACATTAACATATTAATCTGTTCTACCAACAGCAATCAACATATTTCAAATGGAGAGCTCAAAATTTAAAGGGGAAGAAAAGAGAAAGCATAGGAACGTGGAGAGCAATAAAATAGAGCTGATAAGCGTAGAGAAGAAGGGAGATGAGGGTAAAGTCACTTCAGGTGCAGCCGTTATTGGCGGCAGAGAGAGGACCTTTCTTATGTAATCTGTGAATTCATTCAGCCTCCGTATCAGATGATTGTCTGGGAGAAGAAAAAGCCATTTTGAAGAGAACGGGCTGCATGAAAAGGATCACCTCCCCGGTAGCTCACCCCTCCATG
The DNA here is from genome assembly GCA_031762415.1 of Simpsonichthys santanae. Classification (NCBI taxonomy): domain Eukaryota; kingdom Metazoa; phylum Chordata; class Actinopteri; order Cyprinodontiformes; family Rivulidae; genus Simpsonichthys; species Simpsonichthys santanae. The sequence goes on along the minus strand of JARVLU010000599.1, from coordinate 20,171,984 downwards.
TCGAACCAGCCGCATGGCACCGAAGGTCAGCAGAATTATTGGAGGCGGGGGTGGCCCTGCCAGAGAAGACAATGATATGGCCTTAACCCTCATTTGGAGGTGTCATTTTCCCACCTGACCCCCCTTCTAAAGTGTTATTTTTCCATGTTATGAAATGTGATAGCTCTCTGGTGAAACAGGAGTCTCTAGTTAGGGAGGTATTACTTTGGCGTGAAGCTGCAGCGAGGCAGGCTCAGTCTCTACTCTAAATGGGCTGGCTTTTGGCTTACTTCTTCATGCGACGCAGACAGTTCAATCAGGGTAAAACAACGTTCATTTAACCGCTTGGCTAACAACAGCCAGTGGCACACAGCAGTACACACTGGAGCCCTGAGATTGCACAGTTAGGGGAGATGATGATAATGTCTTTGTGAATTTCACCCAAACATGTCATTTTAAAATAAGGCTCTCCACAGGGCTGTGTTAGGTGTCATAAGCTGTTGTTTTCAGTTCATCCGCTTTTTCTCCCTCCCAAAAAGCTGAGGGAACATTTTCTTCTTTTTTTTTATATACTGTATATATATATATATATATTTGTTTTATTTTTTGGAAAAGACAGAACTAACTTTTTGTTTAAGTTCAGCAATGAAATACTAATCAAGAAACAAATGCAAAAATATATTTAATTCAATTCAGTTTATTTATAAAGTGCAGAGTCACAATAGAAGTTGCCTCAGGGCACTGTATGAAAACATTAAAATACAGGGGTACATTAAAAAAAATGTATCCATATTATCACATTATATCTGAGTATCATCAGCATGACAATTGAACATTTATCCCATGCTGTTAACGTTACATAATGGAAGAGTTTATAAAGTAAAGATCATTGATCCAAGCACTGGAACCTGAGGAACTCCATGACCACCTTTGATGTATGAAGAATATTCATTATTTACATTTACAAACTGGAATATATCCAGTAAATATGATTTAGAGCTGTTGCTGCAATCTCCACACATCATATTTAAGATTCTGTAGTGGAGCACTGAGGTCTAACAGGACCAGTGTAGACACAAGTCCATTGTCAGAGGCTACGAGAATATGAGGGTGTGAGGCTCATGTTGATAAGTGCAACAGAGAATGTCATAGGAGACCACTCAAACTCTTGTTGAGGAACCTGCAACCAAGAAAAGATGTTGGTTGTATTAACTTGAGTCAATGTAGATTCTGAAACTGGCCCTTAGTTTGAAAAAAAATAAATAAATAAAATAATAATAATTGTGGTCCCCATTTGTAAGTGAGTTTGACACCCCTGTGTTAAAGTGATAGGAGCGTGCCATGGGCAGTGGAAAATATATCAATTAAATTTCAAGATCGCTTCCTAAAACTGAGTCAGTCATAGTCAGAGGTTCTTTATTGTCTTTCGCACCACATGTGGTACATGTGGTAGAACGAGATTGTGTAAACACGGTCCTAGTTACATCCAACAATGAAATGTAAAAGAAAAACTGTAATAAGATCTAAGATGTGAACTAAGAAAAACATCATCTTAAAATACACTAAGCACAAATAGCATAAAAACATTACACCGAACATGAGTCTCTGTGAGCAGATGAGCATGAAAGAACATGGCAACATGAAACAGATCAGCAGCAACATGAAACAGATCAGCAGCAACTTGAAACAGATCAGCAGCAACATTATGAGACCTTTGACAGTGATTATTCTGGTTACACATCCATGAGCCTAACAGCCTCAGGGTAGAAGCTCTTCCTCGTGGCTCTACTCTTGATGTTCCTTAACCTCCTTCCTGAGGGGAGTGGGCAAAAAGTATGTGTGCTTGGTGTGTGTGATCCTTCATGATGCAGGTGGCTGGTCTTCCTGTGTCTGGAGGTGTAGATGTCTGTGATGGTGGGGAAACCGACTCCAACAGTCTTCTGTGCATCCTTCTGCTCTGCAAATATTTTCTCTCTGGAGTTGTGCAACCTCCATGCCACACGTTGATGCTGGAGCACAGGACACTCTCCACTGCACCCCTGCAGAAGGAGGTGAGGATTGAGCTTCTCAGACCAGCTCGCCTCATCCGCCTGAGGAAGTAGAGTATCTGATGAGCTTTCTTGATCAGGCTGGAGGTGTTGTTGCTCCAGCTGAGGTTGTCATTCAGGTGCACACCCAAGTACTTGTGGATGGAGACCACTCCCACC
>JARVLU010000599.1:20058534-20069007 GCA_031762415.1 Simpsonichthys santanae | reverse complement strand
TAACAAATAAACCACTTTGGTTACAATAAGCAAAGCTTTGCAAAATTGTTGGACTTATTCAAAACTGTCTGGAGGTTAAAGAAATCAGGAAAACAGACTCCTCTTTCTTTGCCCTTCCTCTGGAGTCCTTTTAGTTTTCATCTTGGCGTGCAGCGATCACATTCTTTATGATCGCCTATGCTTCTCTTCCAGGATTCCTGAGCTGTCCTATAGGAAGTGCCATCACAGGGGGATAGCTCTTCATTGACTTCCTGTGCAAATTGATTTTAATAGCCAACACTTGGGGCCTGTTGTCATGGTCCCTTCTTTCAAAAGCGGCAGGTTCTGTCATGCCCTGCCATATTTCTCCACTCAGGATGTCTGGGCTATTTTCCAGGGCTATTGGAATAAGAACAGACAAACCCCTTTCAAGGTCCCAAGGAGATAATCTCTTGTCATTTCTGATTTGCATAATATTATTTAAAATTTAATGAAATTACACTAAGGTTCAGAACGCCACTCCTTTACAGATATACTGTACACATATGTATGCACAAACTTATGCAGTAGTGTAAGTGTATATTTGGAGGCAACAAATACAATGTATTTTTGTCAACATACGCTTGTGATATGACAGGTAAACCCCTCTTTCTACCTGCCCCACAGAACACCCCAAACATCTCCCACCTCCCACTCTTTAGTGGTGCCTCTAAATAGGATAATTAACACATAAATGAAAGCAGATTTATTATTAAATGTATCCACACTCAAACAGAATAGTCAACAAATCACCATGTCCCACTAAACAGGGCTGAAGCATGGCTCAGAGGACAAAAGAGCTGTATAGCATTTCATTTGTCCGATCTGTTTGTGTCCTAGTTAGGAAGCTTCAGAGGGACTCAGTTAGGCTGGAACCAAGATGAGCTGATAAATTAATTTATTAATGAACATACTGTAAAATGGAGATTGAAGTGATGAGCTTATTCATTTGTTCAGGGCTTGGCTGGGTCAAATTCTACCAAAATATCAAGCTTTCATGGGGGAAAAAATGATTAAACTGGGATTATTTAATGTGAGGTTTTCAATAGATATGGGATGGGTTTACAAGAGTAAAATACATTAATATTATTTATTTTAACAAGTTTAAGACTGACCTAAAAATGCTTCTGTACTGCTGCATTGCGCAGACAATACAAACTTTTACAAACAAGGTTTATGAGCAAACACATGAATTTGCAATGAACCCAAACACACACACACATACACAAAACAAGTATGTACATCATCTTGAATCTGTTTGGTAGAAAATATTGGGTACATTAAAAAAATAACTTCATTCAAAGTAAATTTAGAGTATGTTTGGCGATGCAGGGCAAAAATACCATCTGAGCTCTGGGAATTGTAGATTGCTCCCCATTTCCCCAAGGCATTCCCTTTGTCTTTCTATTTGGTGTGATTAAAAATACAATGATGAATGCATATTTCTTCCAGATGAATAACTTGAAGGGGTTGGCAGCAGATAAATCGAAAAACAGTGTTGGTAGAGAGACTAGCCAGGTCAGACAGTTTCACAGTCAGAGTCTCTGTAAGCTGGACTTCCTCAGCAGTGGGAGGGATGGGGAGGAAGAGTTGTGTGTGCATACATGTGTATTGAGGGGAGGAGAAGGAGGGTCATCTGGACAACAGTCCAGAGAACTACACGTCTTCTGGAGCTAGTTAAAGTCACATCAAAGCTGCAGGTATGATTATTCATGTCAAAATACAACATTCAATGAGACTAAATATAGGGCCACATTTATATTCCAGAAATTTGAAAGATTTAAGTTCATTTTTTGTTCTCAAAATGATGTAAGATCACATTTTAAGTGAAATCAAAGGTTTGGACATAAATGAAGAACAAATTCCTGCTGTCAAACATTTCATAAGCTTAGCTTTAGAAAGCTGGAAATCTCAAGTGGCACAACACTTCCTGCTTAAAAACCAATAAACAAGTTTAGATTTCAAGTAATTTAAATTGCTGTCCATGTTTGGAAACATCAATACCAAAAACACTAACTAATATAGATATAGATAGATATAGATAATATAATATAACTAAACTGATAGCAGTTTATCTGTTTTAACTGTGCTCTATAAATAAAAATGACTTAATATATTTTGGCATTTTGAACTGACAATGTATTATGCTGCTTTTTCTAGAGCTTAATATGTGTAAATTTTTGATCAAATGATGTTTACTGGTATTAAACAGTTCACCAGCACTTGTATGAATGCACCATGCATTCAGCCAAATGTTTTTTGAACATGGGCAACATGACTCTCCCTTCCCACACCATCAATGGCTGACAAGACACTGGGTTGAAAAAGAGCATTTGAGTGAGGCTCATATCCACTTGTGTCAGAAGCATTTGTAATATTGGGGTGAGGGGGTAAGGGGGGGGGGGACACTGGTGGGGAGGTATGGGGTTCCTCCCCCTGAATATTTTGAATACATTAAATCCCATTTACTGCATTCTGGTGTATTTTAACAGGTTGCCACACATCTACATTTACCTATACAGTATATGTAAAGACTTGATTCAACAGCCATTTTAGAGTTGATAGCGCAACAAGAAGTAACCTGTCCAACAGTTTCCCTTGTGTGAATAGAGCATGCTCTGCTTCTCACATGCATCCCATGTGATGGACTTGCAACCTGTCCAGGGTGCACACCACCTCTCGCACAGTGATGGCTGGACATGGGAACCTGTGACCCCCAGACTCGAAAAGGAAGAAGTGGGTAACAGATAATGGTTATGCAACCCAAAATATTTTAGTGTCAACCTAAATAAAGATGTATGCCAGTGTTAATCAACCTTAGCTTACATAGAAATAGCTGTGCATCCCTAAACATGATTCATTCATGCATAACATTTCTATACATAACTTTTTGTGTAGTCATTTGTGTAGGACCAACAAATTAGTTGTGTTTTACATGTGAGTGACAGCAGAGCTTTACTTTGCTAGGAGTTATATTATTGAGCAAATTAAGACTTAACTACTTTTTCAATTACATTATAACAACAAACACTGTAGTTTTAAGTAGTAAGCTGGGATTGATAGAAAAACTAACATGTTTGTGAAAATCTCTGCTTTCTCGTGCTTTGACTGGTACACAACCACATGATGCTGGGTATGTAATCAGTGCGTGCCAACAACATGACTGTAGGTTGTGTGCTTAGTTTGATATTTTAGCAGCTGAAATGTGGCCACACTATTTTCTGTCTGCATTCTTCATTTGAGGTTTTACATTGAGCATGCTAAAACAAACCTAACCTAAATGTTTTGTCAGTGTGGTTTATTTGGGCTGGTGTGAGATCTGTCAGTAAGCAGACATTCCCTTTTGAGTCTCAAAGGAGAAAGCATGACTTATACTGTATACTTTAAGACTAAAATCTGTTTTCACTGTTGATTACATTTTTTTTTTTTTTTTTTTTTTGTTTTTTTTTTTTGTTTTGTTTTGTTACTTTACAGCTAGTATCACATTCTGTGGTACAACAAAGTCAGAACACATAGTTAATACTTTGTCACCCTAACTAAATTGGATTTTTTTCTGTGGAAAATTTTAACTCATTCTTTCATTCTTCTAGCTTTATTTTTTTATTTTATTTTTTTTATAAATATAAATTTAAATTGTCAAACAAGGACTTTGCTGTCACTCAAAATCAAAAGAAACTGCATGAGCTTCAGCTAGAATTCTCAAATATTTTAGTTAATGTACACTGTATTTATTTATATACAGTATATTAAAAAAACTGTATATGCATCAGCTTGTGCTGGTGAAAGTGCTCATCAACTGGCTATTTTGCAAAGGTCAGAGCAACAAAATATAGGATTTTTAATGACTCTACCTCATATTGGATTATATTACTTCCTGCATGTTCCTTCAATAAGGGTGATATTCTGCTAATTCATCACTTAATACTTTTGAAATATGTGGTGGCAGGAATGTAGGAAGTGACTCAGTTCAAAATATAAGAAAATATAGATACTGTATATGTATCATGCTTACATAATTTGTAATGGTGATTTATATTATGTTGTCATATCACAATAAGTCACTTGTTTCACTTGATTACAAACTTTGTAGATGGCAGAAAGCTGTTGAATGCAACTTTTTTCCAAGGGCTTTTAGATTTGCACTGCTTTCCATTAATCAGACAGTGAGTGGACATGTTGTGGTCATGTATGAATGAACACCATAGTGTTTTTCTGCAACATTTTGTGATAGTAATACAACAAGGTCATATTAAAAATGTGTATTGTTTTTCCACTACAGTGAACCACTGAAAGCCATCTCCCACATTTACTGTGAGGCACAAAGTTCAGCTAGGGGTTTTATGATCTATTGCTCAGAGATCAAGCAAAATCTACTTTTAAATAATAAATTAAAAGTGCTGTTCAAGTTTTACAGTCTAACTTCAATTAATAAGAACATTTATTTTCATCATAGGATATGTGCAATAAATGTTTAACAGCACACGGTTACAGTTGCTATTACGGTAATATTTTATTGCTCTCATCAACTTCAAATTTGCTTAACTGTTTGGTGGTTGTAAGTTTATACAGCAAAAAAAAAAAAAAAATGTAGACATGATGTTCCATCTCTTTAACAATGGGATCAATGCAATCTCATCTCAGGTAAAACATCACAACATTCAGAAATTGATAACCGTTCTTCATTCAAATGTAATTAAAAATGGTCAGACACAACAGGACTTTAAGGAAATATTACCAATGTATCAATTTTGATGCCATAGGTCAGAACCAGGTTGAGAGTGTGATGATGAGCGTGAGTAGGTGTTCAGACGTTTTGTGTAAAACCAATTGACTCAAGTTTTTAAAGGCTATCACTTTCATCATCAACATGAATATTGAAATCTCCCATAATTATGACTTCATCAGTATTTAGTGATAAGTCAGTTAAGAATTCTGAAAACTCAGACAAAAACTGAGCACAGGAGCCTGTCTGGTGGACAATATATAACTAGTGAGAGTGGCCATTCCGTTTTCCATTTTGGAAGGGATAAATTTAGAGACAGTGACTCGAAAATATTATAAGTACTAATTGGTTTAGTATTAATTAATAGTCCCGACGGAAACATAGAAGCTATACCTCCACCTCAACATGTTGTTCCAGGAACATGACATTTTAAATACAGTAATTAGGTGGAGTGGATTCATTTATGCTAACAAAATCTTCCTGTTTTAGCCTGGTTTCTGTCGGACATGATAAATCAGTTATCAGGTCCTTAACTAACAGGGATTTAGCAAAGGGTACAACTGGTAGATGGTGAACCGGTGACTTAGTTTTAGCATTTAGTTTACCTTGGGCTGTCACCCAACCACCTTGTAGTTTCTGACTGCTAACATGAGCTAACATTAGTGGCTCTGTGGAGCCTTCATATGCTTGGCTAGTTGATGGTTTTTCAAAAGCACAGAATCAAGCCTCCAGATCAGGCAGCCTCTCCACTACAACCGACATGTCAGAACATTTGATACACATACCATTATCTTTAAACGAAGCAGTAGCTGAACATTTGACATATGATATATGAATTGAAGGTGGAAGCCATATTGAGCCAAGGCTAGTAAGAGCCAGCAGATCGCATAACACTGATTAAAAACCAAAACTCCTGAAAAATAAATAACACGGTGGAATAAGTTTAAGGTTTGGGTGATCAAGCGATGTGGATCTGATGCAGGCAGTCTCTCAGTGGTGATATGGTCTCAGCTTTTGTTTACATTAAAACTTAGTAGCTTGCTAGCCCCACCACAATGTAGCATCACCACAATGTAGCATTACAAGACTGGCTCCGCACGAGACTGACCATCTGCTCTCAAAACAAATAGAATACAACAAAAATCAACAGGTGGCAGAAAAAAATGTATAAAACTCAGTTTAAAACCACTTACCTGATCTAAAGCAGTCTGATTAGTACAGCTTAGCACACCACTGTAGAACCTCCCAGTAGTGATTCATGTAACTCAAAACACCTAAAAAGAATAAAGCACAAAACAAGAACCAGCAAGGTAGTTCTACAACAGTCAAGAAACAAAAACACAGTTTAAAACAAACCAAAAAAAAAAAAAAAAAAAAAAAAAAAAAAAAAAAAAATTTAAAACAAGGGTGACTCACCTGATTGATGATCTTAGGCTTTGTGTGATTTAGCAGTTAGCACAGCACCATCGGGTCACGTAGCTAGAAGAAAACACCTAAAATAAAGTGTAAAACCAACAACTAGCATATGATGCCAACGAACAGTTAAAGAGCTGCAAATAACAGTCTATAGTACAAATCGTATTGTGTTTCAAGTTGTTAGATTCTCTCAGAGTAGAGCAGTGTAAAAGCAACCTCTCCCCAGCAATCAGGAACCAGAAGCTGTTTGCTGATGATAAGATGGTTTATGGTGCCCACCCTCTCCCCTCCGAACTGATGAAGCCCTTTGAATGAAGAATGAAACATCCCCACAAACACAAAAAAACAACCAAAAATGAAACCATCCAGATGACTTGACTGACCTTTGTTGTAATTTTTACCTGGATTATTGAGCATGAACTTTGATGTTTTGAATCACTTTGGCTATGGCTGCCTCAGAGGAGTTGACGGGGGAGAGGGTGGGCCCCAAAAACCATCTTATCAACAGCAAACTTGTTGATCCACTATATGATTTTGCTGCTTGTGGGACTGAGTTTGTTTGTGGCTCATCAGACTGATCAAGTCCTTTGGATGAAGGACAAAACGTCTAAAAAAATAAATGAATAAATAAAAATAAATTACAAAATAAACTAGCCAGATGACCTGACTGAATTTTGTTGAAATTTTCTTTTTTAAACTGGATTATTGAGCATGACTTTGATATTATGCATTGTAGTGTCAATCATACTGTATTTTTTGTTTAGTTTTATTTTTGACAATTACTTTGGGTCTTTACAACCAGTGACCTAAAGCTTCAAAAGTGTGACCCAAACAATTCATAGCATTGTGGTAGCTCTTTCTTTTGTGCTTTTCTCAGCTTTTATACTACTTTTTAGCTTCTTCTTCTTTTTTTTTTAATTTTTAATCTAAAATTAAAATGACCAGAGTCCCTCTTGAATCTAATGGTTGTTCACCATCTGAAACTTCAGGACCACAGACAATATGAGATTCCTGACTTTGCTCCGACATTGTAGTTAGCTAATGTATTTTTTTTTGTTAATGAATAATTTTCAAATAAATCATTTTGATACAGTTTTTTTAATACTTTTTTTTAAATGTATTTAAATTTGTTTGTGTGCAACTTTACATAAGCATCCAGTGGTTTCTATCTAAGTGATCAAATGCACTTCAAGAGCAAGAATTGAAAACAGTTCTCAGAAGAATAAGGGAGATGATGTCAAAAAGGAGCTTTTGTAAACAACATGGTTTTGCTTCTTGAAAAGTCACAGTGAACTGCTGGATATTCTGCATACAGTATTTCCATCTCTATTATGTTGTTCAGGCATTGTGACGGAGTGCTACAGCTCATCTTATATGCAGTGATCCAGCAAACTACCCGCCCTGCCTCGGCTGCACCACCAGCCTTTGATAAGAACAGAGGGAAATTAAAATCACAAACCTGAATTATGAATCCAATGAAAGGAAAGTCTCAGAAGGCTCTTTCTCAGCGCTGCCGCTCATGGATTTTTCTACATCTCTTTTGGCCTCCCTCTCACTATAACTTTACTTCTTTATTTTTCTTTCAATCATAGAGTTTTTATCTATTTTCATTTCCTTAACCTCAACTTGCTTTTTTCTTTTCTTTTTTTTTCTTCTTTTTATTCTGTTAAAGAAGCTTCCGCTGCTAGCATATTCTGTTAGAGCTAGACAGACTGGGGGAGAAAGAAAGAAAAAAGTTTCAAATGACGATAACACACAGTTTGATAAAACTGACAAGGGACTCAATTAAGGCTTTCCTGTCAAAGCAAGGGTGATATTTTATTAAGTGGCAGCATGCCACTCGATGGGTACATCAAGCGACACATCTGCAAACGCAAAAGCTGCACCAGCCGAGTAAGAGGGACATGTGTTCACACTTTCAGGAAACATCAGTCGAAGCTCACTTCATCACATCAACTTAAAAATTAAGAACCCCGCAATATTATGATGCTCTTTTACTTTTTCATGCACCGACACTAGAATTTGAGCGAGACACTTGCAAGCTCACTTTCTCCTCTTTCTCCATTTTATTTTAAACATATCCTAGCACAAATTATTCTTCTATTAGCTTTTGTCACAATATCACAAGAACAAGTGCAACGATGGTTCTGCCACCACTGAAAAGCAAACAGGCAAAACACTGCAGGCATTGCAGCTGTTACACATCCACTGGGGCATAGGGGTGTGCTTATTTTGTTGTAAGTTCTGTTTACAAGATTAGTGATTTGGTCTAATAAAAGATTAAAGCAGGCAGAGTTGAAGTTATGAGATGTTTCTGAATAGTCAAATAGTATTTATTAAATAATGTACTTTCTAAAAACAGAAAACTTTAAAAGTATGTGTGTCTGTGTGCGTTCTGCATCAGCATGGCTCCGCACCAGAGAATCTGCTATAACACATGCTCTGAATTCTGTTGAACTACTCGCAAAACAAGGTATACACTTCATCTATGCAAAAAGTAAAACAAAGTCACATTACACACAGCATGATGGCATTTTGTTCTCTGGAAATCAACTTCTGTTTGGTGTCTCACAGTCGTAGCTGGATGCAAATTGAACAGTTTGCTGTTGTTTGCATATATAAATTAAAACTCAGTCTACCGTTGCATTCATCTGACATTGTGAATGAGAAACCTAGTAAAATGAGCAAAATGCAAAACAGGACGGTCTTTTTTGTCTCCGACTGCAAACACAGAGTTTGAGTATCGGTGCTACATACAAACTGTGTTGTTTAGACAAGTGCATATATATTGAACAAGTTCCTAGCTTCGTTAAAGTTCCTTTTAAATGAAAGTAAGCTTGATCCCTCTGAGACAGAGCGAACATGGTGGTGTAGTTAAAAAGACATCAGCAATGCTCTGATGTGCCTAGAAGAGGCCGTGGCGTTACCATAAGATGAAACTTTAATTCTCAAGTCTCTCTGTAATAGAGATTGCCTTTGTAGGATGTTGTATTGTTGAAAACAACCAGATGCCCCATTCCACCCCCCCCCACCACCACACACACATACCCCCACACACACACGCAAATTATAAATAGGTGTGCACATGAGTTTACACATTGTTGTACACAAGTTTTGAATCTCCACTCCAACTTGCCGACAGTATGTCCGGGCTGTTTATATATGCTTCTTTTGCCTTCATCTCCACAAATGCATGCCTGTGTGTGTAGTGAAGCTGACATTTGGTTGTACAGGAGCTCACTGCTGACCATACATAGTCTGTTTAATCTAGAACAAAAGCTGTGTTGAAGCATACAAAAAAAAAAAAAATCAGGTTCAAAAGCATGGCAGGCGTCAGGAGCCCAGGCTGAGATACATGAAACAATCAGTGTTAACTTGTCCACAGCTAAGCGGGCCGTGATGCACTACAACTATGCTCTGCCCACTCAATTGCAAGCAGATGTCCACATAAAACATATAAAACAAGATTAAAGCACTGGGTACATCAAACAGTGTTAATGATTAGTGTAAAAGTAGAACCTTCTTTTATTTAAATTAGGTTTCTATTATTTATTAATATGTTGCTTCCAATACAAGCAATGATTTATGCATGTTGTGTTCAAGTGAAACCAGGGCACAATACACTAGTGGCATGGTGAGAAGAAAGGCTACTTTCTGTGAATTTAAATTACAGTCACAGGACAGACAGACTGATACCTAGAAATTGTAATACTGTACAGTGACAAGTGGCAAAGCAGTCACAATGAAGAGTATGGTAAAGTGAAATATTCTGTGTTGCACTTTTCTCTCCTCATGTGAGCAATTAGGAGGTCTTGGGTTTGAAACTCATCATTGGCATATATAAAATTGGATAATTTCTCCTTGGACATGTATGGATTTTTCTGGGCTCTCTAGTTTCCTCCAACAGCACAAAAGCATGTTTGGCAATGCATGCATGACAATTAACAATTGCATGCATTGGTCAGTTTAAATTGCCTCATATACAGTATAGATTGTGCATACATGGCTGTGTGTTCCTGGTAGATACTGGTGATCTGTTTAGGGTTAGTCTGCCGCTTGCCTTTTGATTGTTTGGGACAAGCAACAGTGGTAACCCTGAACAGAGTGCAGTGTGATTTTTTTTTTTTTTTCATTTATTCATTCATTCATTTAAAAGAAATAAAGCAAATTCATAAAATAAATAAATAATAAATAAATAAAACATTGAATGAAATGGGGTGCAGAAAAAAATAAGAAAATTATTATACAGTAGTCCCTTGTTTGTTAAGGGGAATCTGTACCCAGAAGACCTGTGATAAGTGAAAAACTGCAAAGTA
>JARVLU010000599.1:19984676-19995162 GCA_031762415.1 Simpsonichthys santanae | reverse complement strand
TTTTTTTTTTTTTTTTTTTTTTTTTTTTTTTTTTTTTTTTTTTTTTTTTGTTGCTATTGTTTATTTAATTTTCTCTATCCGCTTCCATGACAAACTCGGCACCGGCCTCACAATGACTTTGTTGTACGATGAGAAGCTAAAGGTCAATGAGGGGTTAACTTCTGACAAAGCACCGTCAAGAACACCCATCACATGTGTGCACTTTTTATTTATGCCCCCACCTAATGAGCATGTGCCCGCCATATAAAAGAATATGAATTATTAGAGCGCTATATCAATGGCCTCTTTGTATAAGTAGGAGCCATAATAACAACAACAACACAGCAAACAATAATTTGCCCTCCGGTCTGACGAAAGAGCCAGCATGGAGGTGCCATTTGATGTGTCCCACGCTGGGCAGCTAAGGCTCATAAAACAAAGTCTTTGTACCAATGGCTCAGGGTTCACATGAGGGGGACAATATACACAGTTCATTACATTTTGTCAAAAGGCGCAATGAAATGTGTGTGGGACATTGTTTCTGTGCATGTCTCTCTGCATGGAATTTCTGATTGCTGATGTTGCTACAAGGTCTCTGCTAATGAGTTTTGTCAAAGACAATTACAGACTTGGTGAAACGGACAGAGTGGGGATGAAAAGCTGGCTTTGTGCAGTTTGGGTAGATGTTGCACCGCGACCCCTGCTTCTTACTCTAACCTGCATTTGACCCCTGCTTCGTGTCCAAACATCCAGGCCTCACCTCCATCATCTGCGATGCATTGAACAGAGAGGGCTATCGGAGGAGATTTGGAGCATGGCGTGAGGTAGCGTCAGTACTGCTGCTTTCCCAGGGCCTGTTCTCTTCTAGATCTTATTCCTTTATATAGTTTGTTCTGTGTGTGCACAGGCCTGTTGCATGTGCGGGAATAAGAACATTTGACTTAAATGGCAAGGAGAGACAAATAAGTGGGGACAAAAGTTTCAAAGTGTACACTGAACTAGAGAGAAATTAAAGCACAAACATGCTCAAAACCAAATAAAAGGTCAAGCTGAAAAATGGTTCTTATTTGATTGATTCCAGTTGTACAATGCTTGTCTGCTGTGCTGACACTGCTTGCTTACTGACCCTTAGATCAGCATCGCCAACATCAGCGTAATCTTCTGTGCCATTTTAATGCCCTTGAATAATCCTCAGATTCTCATTTTTAATCTCATGCCCTCCTTCTGTTTTCTTCTCTTTTATATTTGGGCATCTGTTGGCTGCTGAGTCCCATTTTGGCTTTTATACAAGATATGATGTTTTATAATGTGATCACGAAGTGCTTACATTTCAAATATAAAGTAAGACTAAAGTGTTAGCATTCGTTGAAGAAATGAACATTGCCCACCGACTAATGCCTGAGTTTTAAACGAAGATCAATTTAGAGATCGATTTAGAGCTGTTTTGGTCAAACCTTTGAAATCGTATGTGTAATCTCATGCAGTATTGATAACCATCTTGTAGGAAGTGTGTAGTAGCATATGCCAGTCAATGTACGTGTTGAGATTGACAACATACCAAGTATAAAAATAATGTTTTTAAACTTGACTGTGTTATAGCCAGGGCAGCACAGAAGATCAGTGGTTGTAGCTGTTGCCTCACTGCAAAACGGTCACAACCCAGAAAGGAAAAGTGCTAGTAAAAATGGATACATTTTAGATATATTCATTCAACCTTTATTTATACAGGTTAGTCTCACGGAGCCTCGAGGACTCATTTACAAGAGAGACCCATTTTAAACCAAGAACACAGATCAGGTACATACAACAATAGACAATCATATAAAAGCATAAAATGGAAAGTAAATAGAATAAATTATTTAAAAACTAAACAAAACAAAACATAAAAAAACAGCTGCATTATAAAGCAATGTAAAATACTAAAAACAGGAACATATCTACATTTTTTTTTTTTTTTTTTTTTTTTTTTTTAATGAACATAGCATTTGTTTAAAATTCCTTGGAGGTCAAAGTCGAGAGCTTCAGATCTATTTGCAAGGAATTCCAATAAACAAGAGTGGAACACGAGAAGGCCCTTTTGCCAAGTTTGGTCCGCACTGAGGGGACACTACATGTAATGATGTCTATAGAGAGCACACACTGTAGTCACATGACAAAGACATGTAGGAAGAGATATATGAAGGAAACAGACCAAGAAGTGATTTAAAGATGAAAATATACCAGTGAGAGAGTCTGTGTGAAGTTAATGATGACCAGTTAACCAGTAAGTACGGGGTTGATGGGTACAGTACTTATAGCCAGTTATGAATCTTAATGCCCCATGATAGACAGCGTCCAACATCTGCAAAGTGCTTGCAGGAGCATTCATGTACAAAGTAAATACTGTAATGAAATATAATTCATGTACAGTAGTCCCTCGTTATTTTGCAGTTCATTTTTTGTGGACTTGCACTATTGCAGTTTTTCAAAATAATATTGAACATGACATACAATTGGCTGATTGATTGAGCTGCACGATCGGCATGGAATTTTTATTTAAATTAAATTATTTAAAATTATTTAGCACCTGCTGCACCTTTGTGTAGCCCACAGCTGCAGAAAAAGCTTCCTCCTGCACCTCTGTGCAGCCCATACTGCAGTATAAGGGTCATCCTGCAGCTGATCAGCTGATCTCCTTGCAGAGCAGAGAAGTGGGCTTGGCCAAGAGTGCTTGCAGGTGAGAGAGAGCAAAGAGCTGAAACCATGACATTCTGTGCTTTTTTTTTAGTGTATAGAGTTTTGAAACATTTAGACTATTGCAAGAGTGTGAGAAGGGTTTAAAACATCTTTATATATACTTATCTTGGAGAATCAGGGTATGTATCCCCCATGATAAACGAGGGACTATTGTAATATATTGTATTTAATAAAGGTCAATCGGCCACAGTGGGCATCTTGATCTGTGTTGACTCCAAAATTGAGCCATTTGTTGAGGAACATCAAATGATTGTTTTCTGAGAGTTTTATCAAAATCTGTCTAGTGGAACACATTATACTGTATTTTGCTAAAACAACAGCGGAATGATCAACACAGTCAAAAACATTTTAGCCTACCTTTTGCCTTTCAGGCAATCCAATAAGTATGGATTTATGTGATGTAGAATTGATTGCATATACAGTAATTCTTAAATTCTTCTTTGACAAGGTAATATATGTAGTTAATTAAATGAAAGCTGCAGCAAACACTAAGTGATGTGACTGTGCACTAACATAGAAATGACATGGCAGAGGTGAGTTTTGATGGGAAGGACAGTATTCTAATTTACTTTCACAGTTGTGTGTTTATCTTTGTTGTATAAATTGTACTTCTTCACATAAACAGTATTGGAAAAAAAAAGGATTTACCTGTAATTTGCAAGACCGTGTTGTCCAATGCACGAAGCAGGTAAACATGCAGCACGAGGTATCTAGAAATGCTGGTTTAATAAAAATACAAACCTACACAAACCCAATGTTGTAACTTTACATGACATGGGCACAAATCACATTCAGCATCAGGTCATCATGAATTCATTTGCACCGAGCTGTAGAGGTGACAAGCTCCACGGCTAGTTATTTGGGCTGCACACGGAAGCAGTGTTCAGCAAAAAAAAAAAAAAAAAAAAAAAAAAAGTATTCTGCAAAACAGCAGCCCTATCAATTTCCTTCAATTTATGTCTCCAAATATCCCAAATTCAGCCAGAGGATTTGACACTTGAATTCCAACACATTTGGCCACCAGCTTGTCTTTCTGTGTCTGCACCAGTCTTCTTCTTCTTTTTTTTTCTTTCCACATTTACAGATATGCAGTACATTGACTAACAGTAACAAACAGCCTTCTCCACCTGAACTCAGAGTGTTTTCGCCACATTAGTTTCAATCCCATCATGCAGGAATACAACTCACTGCAGGGTCGTGTTTAGATCAAAAGAAAACTTTTCCACCGGGCTCTATAGCTGAGTGGAGCATGCACGGAATGATATGGTGGTTGTGCTCGTCAAATTGTTCCTCTCTAATAGAGACTCCACGCCTGTCTGATGTCTCCATCAGCTCAGCTTACTGGTACTCATGACTCTCATATATCAAGCAGACACACCAAGGAATGCAGATGTATTTCCAAGAACACCTTCTGCACTACTGCAGAATGTTTCATTACCGTGACAAATTTGACCCCCTCAAAAAAACACGTATGCCAGGTTTATTAAAAAAAAAAAAAAAAAAAAAAAAATACACCACAATGCACACCTACAGAGAGCTGCTGATCAGGATCAAAAGTAATTTATGGCACTGAAGGAATGCTTATTGGCTGTGAATCAGATTGCCTCCATAAAATGTGAAAAATTGCTTTGTTTATCACAAACAAACTGACTATCAAATTGCATCACTGCTTAGGTCATATAGTGTTGCACACAAACAAATGTGGGGGGTGGGACTAGAAACAAGGCATCGTCGTTATGATGCGATTTTGATTCAAAGGTGGAATAGTAGGCATCAAAAGTGGGCAGCGGTGACACACTCAGCGTGCAAGGTGAACCAGCTGAGGCAAAAGAATGAGGAGAGGAGGAGGGAAACGAGCCAGAAAGGGGAGGGAGTCAGCAAGGGAGGTGACACAGAGACCACACATTTTCAAAGTTGCCTCTTAAACACAGTACGCTCATAAAAGTACAAGTCCTATTCTTCACGGGTGGGATTTCTCTCTCTCGCTCTCCCCCTTACAGCACGCAGGCAAACCCTCGAGCTGTGTCAAATGATGAAGCATCATAATTACGCCCTTTTTATTGGCCATCTTATTCCAGCTATGACTGATGTAGCTCCCAACCCTAAAGTGTTTCCATTTGCACTTTCATGTGGCAAACGAGCAGAGAAGCCACGGCTCGCCCGACTCTCAAAGGTAGGCTTGACACATATTTATAGCCTGAAGTGGAGTCACTTTTAATAAGGGCTGGTGACCTGTTTGCAGTGAAATCTGGCTGCTGCAACATGCTTATCTCTCATGGAATGAATGGGTCTTCAAAAAAAAAAAAAAAAAAAAAAATCCCGCTGATCTTGCATCATGTTAAAAATAATAACAGACACATACTTTTTAGAATCACTCATAATCAAGAACTTCAAGGAGGCAGAGAGAGTCCTGTAGTGGTGGCAGAAATAAATCAGTGACCTCCCTCTACTGGTCAGAGGCCAAACTACAGAGAAGTGAAACAGCTCGGGCCCTCCAACTCTACTTTTGTAACTGCAGGAGCAAAATCCAGGTTTTGAGTCAGAGTCCAGTTAATGAAAACAATATTTCTAACATCTTAAAGTATTAAATTTGGCTTATTAGCCCAGTAAAAAATAAATAAAATCTTAAAAGTGGCTTAAATTTCATATTCGTTCTGTGTTCATTCGTACTCATCTGCGCACAGACTCATGTTCGTGCTGTTGTCCGGGCGTATAGTTTCTGTACTACTAGTGCTTAGTGTATTTTTAGTTAAACATTTTTTCTTAGTTCATATCTTAGCTCTTATTACAGTTTTTTTTTTTGCTTATCTTTTACATTGTATATTTTTGTTGGATGTAACTGGGACCCTGTGTACACAATTTTGTTCCAACACATGTACAGTACCACATGTAAGTATGACAAATAAAGAAACTCTGACTCTAAAGTACATAAATTAATTAATTAATTTAAAGAAAAAAATCCCCCATGTTCTGTGAGCCTATTTTTTTAACCTTCCAGAAAACATAAAATACCATAGAAAAGACAAGTCCTATGGTTCAAGGTTCTTTGTTGTCATTCGCATCACATGTGGTACATGAGGTGGCACACAGTTGTGTACTGAAGGTCCCAGTTACACCCCAAAGTAACAAAACTATAAAGTACAAAAAAGAAACAGTATACAAGGATCTAAAATATACTGTATTCTAAACACTGATAATGTAATATAATACAGTGTATTAAACAGCAGCCTGAAAATGAGTCTGTTGTGAGTAGAGTATGAATACAGCAGCTCATCATCAGCATGGATAATCTACAGCACATATAAAGCGGCATATATCCAATTAAAGTGGCATTACAGTGATTTTTTTCTTTCTGGTTATGGATTCATGAGTCCAACAGCTTCAGGGTAGAAGCTGTTGTGTTCTAAACACAGGGAGAAAATGCATTGTCCAAAACTGCTTCAAAGTTTCCTGGTTCATATCAACGCTGGTCAAAAGTGCATTCTATTTAACGTTTTCACTGTTGTCACTTTTTGAAATCCTGCCGCAAGTTTCATGCCATGTCTTGTTTGAAACCTAAATTTATGGCGGCAATATTCCAAGTTTTAACAGTCTATATGGCTATTGTGGGAGGGTGTCCATAGTGAAAACAGATATTTTCCTTCTTATTAGAAGTTATGAGGAGAACACTCCTTAAAAATGAAAGCCATAAATCATTTCCCTCTGTGATTATTTCATTAACAGGAGCATGGTTTTGTCGTTTAGGTCATGTTAATAGTTTAGAGCTTGAGGTTGTGGCCGTGCATGTTCCCATTTGCCAACAAGAAGGAGTCACCGTGAGTGCTGTTTGTCTTGGTGGTCCTGTGTCAGTGCTCCAGCTTTCTTTGCCTAAGCACTGCACAAGTTGTCGGCATCTGCTCTGGATTTGGCTTTTCTTTTTAATCTTTGTCTTTCAGTCAGCTTTTCCATATTAGGCCTAGTTGTGGTCTCAGAGAGACCCAGTGACAAACTATCAGAGCATTTTGCACTCAGCAAAAAAAAAAAAAATAAATAAATAAAGCAGATGCCAGCAGAGTACATATTAAATTTGTTGCTTATTTTAAACTTGGCTTGAGTGGACTTCGATGCTGCCACTATAGCTCCCTGGAAGCAGGCGGGTTCAGCCCGACTGCGACCACAACCACAATGCAAACAAAGCAAATAGAACAGCAGCTCCCAGTGTACTACTGATGGTAAATGTTTATAAAAGAAACTTTCAAAAATAACCCAGTGTAATCGAATTAGTGGGAGAGAGGCGCCTGGCAGCATGTGCCTCCTTTTCTTTGACTTCTGTGACAGATTAAAATAATAGTTTTAGAAGCATAACCCAAATGAAAGAAAACGACGAGGCTGAATTGCTTGCGACAGAGGAAATCTTTTCCATCTGATTTTACCATACCCCGGAGAGGGCGTCTGAAAGTGAAATCTCAAAATCAAACTGTTATTGTGTGAATTCTGGAGTGGTTTGTAGCAATTCAGTAACAGCCGTGTTAGGCTTTGTCTATTTGTTAGTGTCAATATAAAAAACCCAAAACTGTTTCACATAGATTTAAGACTTCAGAGTTGCTTGTCAAGTTTGCATGATTTGCTTAAAGCACGGGTGTCCAAAGTGCGGCCCGAGGGCCATTTGCAGCAGTGGTATATTCCATGTGATATGCCAGAATATGGAGTATAACCACTAGAAAAGTATACCCACTTAAAAGTGCCCAGTGACACTAGCCCATGTCACGTATCATTGGTAATGATACGTGACATGGGCTAGTGTCATTGTCAACACATTTGGAACATTTTATAGACACATTGAATTGGTTCAACCTATTTTATTAATTTATTTTTTTGTATAATTAATACTTCTGTACTTACTGCTTAATACTTGAAAATGTTTTGCTTTGATACTGCTTTATAACTTATTTGTTTTTTAATACAAAGCCAACTGTTGTGCAACGTTTGTTGTTCATTTATTCAAATAAAAGCATCAGAGAAATGTTGAAATGTTCAATATGCTTAAAAATCAAAATAAATTAATGACTGCATTAACTGGTGTACTTTGGTTTCCAAGTCCAGTATACTCACAACAAAAATGTAGACTACACCACTGATTTGCAGACCTTGCAGTGATTTTGTGCAACCACACCTTCTACAGGTGTGCAGTGGAGAGCATCCTGTGCTCCAGCATCAGCGAGTGGTATGGAGGCTGCACAGCTACAGAAAGAAAAGCTTTGCAAAGAGTAGTGAAGGCTGCACAGAAGACTGTTGGAGTCAGCCTCCCCACCATCACAGACATTTACATCTCCAGGTGCAGGAAGAGGGCCACCTGCATCATGAAGGACCCCACTCACCCAGTACACTTTTTGCTCCGCTTCTCTCAGGAAGGAGGTTAAGGAGCATTAAGTGTAGAACCACTAGACTGAGGAACAGCTTCTACCCTGAGGCTGTTAGACTCATGAATATCTAACCAGGATAATCACTGTGAAAAAAAAAAATCACATCATGTTGCTCCTGATCTGTTTCATGTAGCTGTGTTCATTTGTGCTCGTCTGCTCACACAGACTCATGTTCGTGCTGCTGTTCGGCATATTGTTTTTAAGCTATTAGTGCTTAGTGTAAACTCTGACTCTGACTGCAGTTTAAGAATTATATAATTTTGGCCAGCAGACTTAAAAAGGTTGATGCAGACTTTCTACAAATTCATTGGTAATTCCTTTTTTATATGATGTGTAGACTTAAGAGCAAAACATATGACAAACAATATTTTCAAATTGAGCAATATTAAACAAATGAAAACCTTTGGTTATAATATTTTATTTTCACCTCAGGGCACAAAAGCACCAAAAACTTTTACTGATTTTCTACCAGAAAGGAGACTTTTGGATAATGATTCATAAAACTTGGCTAAATATTGCAGTTGATAAAATAATCTAGAAGGTAATTTGGACATTTTAAAATTAATATACAGTAATGTGTTAGCATCTACATACGAGTTGATCAACTTTATCAAACCGATTATGAATCTGTTGTTGAGACTGACAGCTGGATGATTTTTCAGAACTTCGATCAGCCTTTAGGGTCATCCATGGTCGAAAAGACTGACCCTTTTAAAAGGACACTTACTCAAATTACACTTTTATTGCTGAGAACAGACTAAAATGAACTTTCCAAACACAAGAAAACAACAAACATAGACCAACAAATCAAATAAATCAAATCTGTTTTAATAAAAATGATAAGCTTAGTGATTATGAGACTTTTAATGTTTTAGATCTACAACAATTTAAAACTATTTATCCACAAAAATTAGTAAACTTTTGTCCTTTCTCCAAAATATTGTTAAAGTTGAGAGTTAAATTCACAATTTTATGGTCCAGTCCATTCATCTTGATAGTTTTGGCCCACATATGAAAGTGTTCGGACACCCCTGAGAGTTTGTGGCTATTTAACAGAATAAGGAACTCACTGTGATATTCTCCAGTGTTTTCATCTTCTTCTGCTTTTCCTTCATGGACGTTGTCTGAGCAGTTCAGTTAAACAGGATGTTGTTTCGAGCCCCAGCTGCGTCTGTCACCCATGGAACTGCAGTGACCTCTAGAGACAGTTTCCTACACACACACAGTGTGAAAGCAATCTAAGGTGGTGTGACACAAATTAGCTGAGGTGAGAGTGTGGGTAAGTGTCTGTGAGAGAAAGAGACATAACCGAGGCTGTTCGAGGGCCAAGTCTGGGTTCCTTAATTGCACAGATTGGGCCACAGTCACAAAACGACACAAATCACCATGATCAGTGTGAGAGCCACATCTTCTCTGATCGAATATGTTTAGCAAACAGTCGTTCATGCTATCCAATCAATAACACAGAGGAGCATGTGTTTATGACGCTGCCTTAACTCACTCAGTTCATCTGCAGTTCACTGAAGGAGTTCTTCCCTCCAGCCTACTTCACACAATGACTAGTTTATCATTTATCTTTCTCACAAGTTGAGGTGGGAACGTGTGTTTAATATCATATTTTCAGAACAAATATGCACGTCTAAAGCCGCGAGTTCAAATCTCTGACACAACTTTCTGATTTGGGATGGAAGCCAAATTGCATTTCATGCTTCCTCTCTGCAGATATTTTATTTTGCAGACTGATGGCTACAAATTTCCACCCCATTTTTTGATGCTCACATCCCCCTCCCCCTTCACCCAACCCCTTTCTCTCCAAGGAAGAAAGTGTGTGTAACCTTCAGCAGTATTGTAAAAGGATTCTAGTTTAATATATATAAAAAAAAAAAAAAAACAATAATAAAATAAAGATTTTACGGCATCTCCAAACACACTGAATGATTCGCCATGGAGCCTTTACACCTCCCAATTCCCCCAGGTAGAAAATTATCCTGAATATGACGTTCCAAAATGCAGCCTTAAATCAAGATCAAATGTGGGCTAAGTTTCATTTGATGGAAATTACTTGTTTTTTTTTTTTTTCCCTCTGAGGAACACAGAGTATCTATTAAAAACAAGGAGCTCATTTCTACTCAAAAGTGCAGTAAAAGTATTTTATATGGGCTGTTATTGTTATTACAATTATTATTCTATGTGTGGCATAAAAGTGGATGGTGGAAGATGTATGGGTGTATGAATGGATGCATGTATGGGTGAGGGTGAGGCTGAAACTAAGTTACTGTGCAGTATGCCGCTTTAAATTTAAACTACTAGAGGACAAACTGACCTCATTTCCTTAAATTAATTGTTAAAATTGAATAGTTTTCATTTGA
>JARVLU010000599.1:19789660-19803322 GCA_031762415.1 Simpsonichthys santanae | reverse complement strand
TATAGTATATATAAATAATAATAATTATTATTTATTTATTTATTTTTACATTAAAATTGCCACCGGCGCAGTTGGTGGCACTGTTGTTTCCTATATAGAATGTTGCCAGATCAAATCCTAGTCAGGGACCTTTCTGGGTAGAGTTTGCATGTTCTCTCCGTGCATGCGTGGATTTCTCCATGTACTCTAGTTTCCTCCCATTGACCAGAACATGCATGTTAGGCTGATTGGTAACTCTAATTTGTTGCTAGGTATGTGTGAGAATGTGAATAGTTGTTTTTGTCTCATTTGTCTCTATGGCCCTGGACTTCTGACCTGTCCAGGGTGTTTCCCACCTCTCACACAGTGACTGCTGGAACTGGAAATGAAGAAGTGGGTAAAGACGAAGGATGGATGGATGAAGGCATTGTTTGCTTTTTTTACTGCGGATGGAAACTTTCTGCAAACATTGGCGAGCATAAGTGGACTTATTAAAATACATCAGACTGAGTGAAGCTGTGTTGCCCTTCATAACTGTTGAAGTTCACCAGTAATAAAAAAAAAAAAAAAAAAAAAAAAAAAAAAAACACCAGTTTCATGAAAGTAATTGTAGGGGTTCTGTTTTTTGTCCTGTCTTTGTTTCCTTCAGTCAGCTCTCAGTGTTTCCCTCCTTGTGCTCAGCCTTGTCTCACCTGTGTCTAATGTTAATAACACTTGTCCCAATAAGTGCTGTGTACAGTATTTGTTCAGATCCCTGGTGTCTTATCATTGTCTCCGGATTGCCATTTATGGTGTTGTGTTTTGCCTCCCGTCTCGTCCGCCTTGTTGTAGTACCACGTTTTCCACTGTATATGTCGCACCGCCCTATAAGTCGCATCAGTCTAAATATGTTTAATAAAGTGTTTAATTAAATGGAAAAATCCATAAATATGTTGCTTTACCATATACGTCACATCTGGTAGCTGTAGCTGTAGCATATGTTGTGTTTGTTATACGTTGCCGACAACTCGAAAATGTGGGCCGAACCCGTAAAGTATGGCCGATGTTGTGACAAAAAACGATTGGCTGCCAAATGGCATGCACGGGAGGACTTTAACAAGAATTTAACAAGATTAACACTTAAAAACAATTATTTGTTTGTTCAAATTGTAGTATAGGTGGTCTCAGTGAAACTTTGTTGACGGTGAAATCAGCTGCATTTCAAAACCCAGTTTGTGGAAGCGGGCGAGCGCAGAGGGACGAGTCCCTGTGCATTTCTTCAAAATTTAACAAGATAACCACCTGAAAACAATTATTTATTTGCTCTAAATTATAGTAAAGGTGTGTCCCAATCTAACTTTTAAATGCACTTTGACTGTCAAATCAGCTACATTTCAAAAGCCGATATGTGGAAGTAGGAACGCGCAGAGGGAAGAGTCACTGCTCATTTCTTCAAAATGTAACAAGATAAACACCTAAAAACTATTGTTTGCTCAACTTTATAGTAAAGTTGTGTTTCATTTGAACCTTTACTTAACAAAAGTAATTTAATGGTCAAATCAGATGCATTTCTAAAGTATTTGCTACCTGGGTGCTCCGGGAGCATGCAGCAGGGAGGAAACAAGGAAGGAGGAACGCTGAGCATTTATTTAAAATTTAACAAGATAAGCACCTAAAATAATTATTTGTTTGCTCCACATTATAGCGAAGGTGTGTCTCAGTTGAACGTTTACTTAATAATCCACTTCAATGGTCAAATTAGCTGCATTTGGCTGGGGCGGCGCTGCGAAATGAAGCTCATTTGACGGTTGCTCCAAGCGAGCTGGACGAATGTGGACAAGCCGATTGTGTCATTAATAGACACTTTTTCCTATTACATGACACAACAGCATGCTATACTACACTGATGCTATCTAGCGGCTAAAAATGGTAGTATTCAACATTTACAGTCAGCATAAATGAAAACAGTTCTATCTCAGCCAAAAATTGGTTTATAAATATGGAAAAAAATCCGTAAATATGTTGCTTTGGCATATAAGTCACAAGACATGCAAATTATGCAAAAATACACGACTTATACAGCGAGAAATACTGTAAGTAAGCTGCCCTGTCAATGCTTTGATTTTGGTTTTTGTAAATAAACCTTGTTTAACTTTTACTCTCAAGCCTCTTGTCATCCCCCTGCATGTGGATTCAAACACACCTGATGGACGAACATGACTGTAATAGAGATTTTGTGAAATAAAAAAGAACCTATTGCTGCCCATACAATGCAAATTCTTACACACGGTGACCAATTATGTATTCAAATACTTTGTAGACCTGCTAAGCATTTATTTTAACAATCAAAAATTGCTAGATGTTGTTTACTTTGAACTTCCTCTTCAGTGCAGCAAGTTAAATCTTCATCACATGAGCAGAAGTACTGTAAAACAGGTCAAGTGGTTATACAAAATGAAAAGCTCATGGTATTACTTTTTGCTAACAATATGGGTGCAATAAGTTTTACCAAGTAAAATTTCCAACAGCCTTGAATATAATTTATTTGATGCAGCCGCTAAATAAAGATAGGAAGGAATTACAACGTGTAACATTATTGTAATAGAAAATACATAGATTGAAAAATTAGTATTTATGATAAAATCAACTCTGTAAAAACACAGCCGTGCAAACATAGTGACTCCATAATCAGCATAATTTAATATGAGTATCTTTTTTGTCATATTGCACTGCCCTACAATGTTGTCATTAAGACTTTAGAATTGCATGTTCTCAGAACAAATTGTCATTCAAAACATCAGTTCATCCATTCTTAGCCAAATGCCACAGTTATTTTTACAACCTTGTTAGAGTTTTTGTGACAGTGACTGATGAGGTCACACAAATGTTTTCAGTTTTTTTTAAGTTGATACCTCTGTAATTTCACACAAGAAACACTTCACTATCGACAAAGAGCAATTGCATTGTTTGTCAATTTTACACTCTATTTGGTGCAATACAAGACCAATAGAATTGTCAAAATCAATTTTTCCACTTCTGCAAAAAGAACATTGAAAAATAAAAAGAGGATAAACCTGGAAATGGCTAAGAACCATGTTTAGAACAATCTGACCTTTTTTATATATTGCTCAAACAAGGATAAAGACAACAAAATGTAATAACTTTCTCCTATTCGATCCATACTTCATGATTATCCCTTACTCCAAACGCTGGAAAAAAATGGAACTGTCAAAAGAGTCTTGTTGTTCCATTTTCTTTCCCTTGGCCCCTCAACTGGAGACAAACAAACAAACGCCTGTTAGCACATTTCATCAGCTTTAGGGGTTACAGAACAGATTGAGTATCGACAACGGTGGCTGTCGAGGCTTATGGCTCAAAGGCAACCTTAGAGCAAAATCTCAAGAGTAGCAGATGCAATCGAAAAGACCAAAATAATTCAGCAGGACTCACTCGAGGAACAATCCAGTTTGTCATGTGGAATCACGGAATGTCTGCTGCACAATGAGAGACGGTCCTTGGAGACTGCGCACCGGAGTCAGCGTGTGAATAGCCCTGCATTACTGCCCCAACTGGCCACTCTGCCTTTTTATCACCTGCAAATTTAGCATCCATAAATCTTTTTCCCACACCAGCACTGCTACACAAGCATACAGGAGAGACCCATAAACAAGAAATGATGTTCATTGTCCTAGGATGATTTGGTCATTGATGCTTTCTGATTGTACCATACTCTATTCTGGGATCAGTTAGAATCAGTGCAGTGTTGATGTTTTCCTAATAGATGAAAGTGGGAGCTGCTTGCAATATTTGAACCAAGCTGATCTGCAAATAAAAATGGTAAATAAGCTCACCAATTGCCCTTATTAGGGAGGGGTTTGTTGTACATCTTTTTGCTAAATAAAGTAAATTCCATGCAACTCTGGCCTAGCTGATCTTTAGAAGAAAAGTCTCTGAGCTGTAAAATAAACAGTTGTCATATGTTTCAATGTAACTAAAATCATCCTACATCTAAACAAACCTTTTTTATTTATTTATTAGATTTAAGTCAAAATGGGTAGTTGTTAAAATGTTCCAGTATATAAAGGTGACTCATCTTCCAGAAGTCCATAGGCCACTTAATGGCAGCATCAGTAGTCACAACATAGCAATGATATGACTACTACAGTATATGATGTGCATACTAGCTAGATTGCAAAAATAAATAAATAAATAATAATTTTATGCAATGTTATTTTTTTTTTTTTTTTTTTTTTTTTTGCTTGTCAAGGAAGTTAGTTTCACAAAACGTACAGTAATATACAAAAAGGGTTAAATCATGTCATCTGGTCAGTTTATTTTTGGCAGAAACATTCCATCTTTCATCCAAAATACGTCATCAGTCTGAGGCCTGCCAACCCAGATCTGTCTTATAAACAGCACCTCCTTGATCTGTTTCAAGCCAGCCCTCTGGAATTCCTAGAAACTGGCTTTACACATGCAAAAAGGGACAATCCGTCCAAAACAATCAATCATCATGCATAACATTCGAACGTTTGGGGCCAGATGGCCGACTTGCTACTCACAGAAACAGCCTGAGGTCACCAAGGCCAAAATGGTTCAGAGAAAAGGTTGGAAAACTCAACCATGAAGGTAGATAAATCACAAGAAAGGGTTAAATCATGTCATCTGGACAGTTGATTTTTGGGAGAAACATTTTGTCTTTCATCTGAAAGACGTAAGTACAGTAATACATTATATACCACAAAAAGAAGACAAAACAATGGTGTGACTAATATATGTTGAAGTGTACCCCTAAATCTCTCTCAAGGACTAGATAGGCCTTCTCTTATATTCTCCTCATTGAACACAGGATCTGGGACACCTTTGCTCCTTGGCAAGAACACAGAAAGCATAGCGATAAAGCTACTGTATGTTGTTGGGGTAGAAAGTTGAATTGGGATTCAACCAAAGTCTTTATTATTCACACATTAGTGGACAACTGTAAGTAATTGTTTGGTCACTTGCTTCTTATTCTCAGATGATGACCAGCACCATCTATTGCACCAGTTTCTTTTCTAAAACCTCCACAAGACAAGAGCTGAATCTTCATTTCCCTTTAATCAATTCACAATTTATTCCCCTCCCTCTTCCAATCTCTCTTCCATTTATTATGCATTATTTGCCCTTTTTAAGCTATTCACAACTAACCGTCTTATCTAATTTGGTATTCGGATATGGTTTGGACTGTTGGCTCAATTAATACAGTAGCATGCCCTTTGCAATCCAAGTTGCATAAAAGATACCTCCTGGACACATTTACACATGCCAAGATAAATCCATACTTTAAGGAATTATTTTTATCAGGCAACATTAATAAAAATAAAAAAAAACAAAGACAACATAGGCTTAATCTTCTACAGGACTGTGCTTTATTTTAGTCTAAGCAGAATATAATGAACTAGAGATCTACAGAGTTCAGGATCACTATGGGAAATATCATCCCGAGTCAGAGAAACAGACCCCAGCCAACGGTAATTCCAATTACATTTCAGTTAAAAAACAAACAAAAACAAAAAAATAATAATAGGAAAAGGACATAAAACAGTTTTTTTTTTTCACAAATCAAAAAATAAAATACATAATCATTTATTGTATCATGAATAGAAACAGAGGCATTTATTGTGATTAATTAAACGTGAACAACAACAAATTAAAAGTGAAAATAGTGAAGCTGGAACTGTGATGAGTTGTGATACAACACTTACCTAAGTCTATATAGGAACATTTTAAAGGTTTTCAATGTATGCTTGATTAAAGCAAACTGCTCAGCTGGCTGAGTTTGTTTACATTTTGGTCCTTGTAACCAATGAAATGAAGGTCGATGACCACATTTATATTTGTGTCAGAATGGGCTTGAGGCAAAAACTGATCTAAGTGTTAGTTTTAAAGATCATTTGGCATCCCCAGAATACAGTGTCTGAGCACTGTTCACAGGTAGTGCTGTCAAAGAGAACAGGCTGGGTTTAAGGCATAAATCCCCACTCACTTTTACAAACCAACTTGACGGGAGTGAAGCAATGTCACATGATCTACTGGTGGCACAGTGTCTTTAGTGGATTGAGTCACATTAACTAGGGAACAGTGGTTAAAATGTCCCCTTAAGCAGGAGGAGAAAATATGAAAATCAGAGATATGCCAACAATGACAAATATCCCTGAAAAAAACTAAAGCGCATAAAAGACAAAGATGTTACAGGACGCCAACCGTGGTAAATTCACAATAAGATATGCTAGCATCCCAAAACCAAGAGAATACCAAATTTGATTTTTTTTTTTTTTTGTTTGTTTGTCTTTAGAGCCATATTGTTTCCACTCACCTAAAGGCCTCAAATAAGATATACTGTATTTTATTAAACAATGTAACTTTGCTTGAACTCAGTTGTGCAATGACTTTTATTTTTATTTTATTTTATTTTTTTCAAAAATCCACATACCATGTTTTCAATCACCCCTTTACAGTGCATTTTGATACTTTTGAACTGATTTTACAGTGTCTAGTTAAAAAAAAAAATAGTTGAACTCATCTAACCACAGGAGGTTTCACATTAAAATAAAATAAAAATATGAAAAAAATTGGATTAAACCTCATGACAATGGGTCTACCCAGCTTCAGCCAATAAAAAAAACACAAAGACAAAAACATAAAGAACCATCTCCCAACATCAGTAAAAAAAAAAAAAAAAAAAAAAAGTCACTATACAAGAAATAAAATCATGTTATCTTCTGTTTTTGATAAATTATTTCATAGCTTCCTTGTCTTAGTTTCACTGAAATATATTAACTATTTATTTTCAATTGCTTTCTTTTTATGTTTGAACATGTTCTAATGTACGACCTATAAAGAAAGTTAAACATAATTGAAAAATAAGCTATATTATATGTACAGGTATTATGCAGCTGTCAGATTAGGAAAGCAGTGGTAGACTGGGTCTGGCAGGCACGGGCTTTTGCTGGACTCAACTATAATTTCTTTCTTGTTTGCCCCCACCTCCATCCCCAGACTAACCATGTGTGTATAGTTCAACCTTATGAATTAAATGCTTGATACCAAAGTGTTTTATGTACATGCTAAACAAATTGTTACCTGGAGTTTCATTATGTAAAACCACCTTCTGTAAATGCTATAAGCCTCAACTTTTCCTTCTGAAGATTTTCTTTTTTTAAGTCTGGTGCTAGCGAATGCACTCGTTCTTCTCTTTTCTTTCTCGCTGTCAAGCAGAAAGTATGCAGACGGATGAACTCCACTGTTGCTGCCATATCTGTTCATCAGCTCCAATTGAACTAATCCAATTACCGTACAGGCAATCGTTCTTCTGTCAGAAAAATCATGGCATGTCGGTGTACACAGAATCTTAATTAACGGATCACTTTGAGGCTGTGGCTTAGGTTTGACACTAAGTCAGATACTTTCTAATCCTTGGTCTGATGCTTAGGGGTTGTAGGATGCATGTTCACAGCCCAAACCTAAGGGGCTTAAAAGGACTTAAACTCTCCTAAATCCCTGCACTGCTGTGGATACATTTTATAGTGACATCATTGTCCCACAGAGTTGAGCTTCTCAACACAAGTTGCTATAGAACCTTGCTCTTTTTTAACGTTTTCAAGGCTATTTACATTCAGAAATAATATTATTGATTAAAAAAAAGTTTCCACTTTTTCACTTTGTTTCTCTCAGCAGTGTTGTTGAATATATTTGCACACTTCCAACCATACTTTATGGCGTTGGCTGATGGATTGTTTTCTTGTTACTTTTGAAATTGGAAGATGACAGTTTGAGTCAAAACTTTGATTTTTGGTGGTTAATCAGACTTTCTGCCCAATCAGCATTCTCCACATCAAAAAGCAGTGCCAGGGCTTCCACTGAAACACATTTATGTGCTGATCTTCTTCAAAATCAGGCGTAAGGCAAAGCTCAGAACCTCTCCACTAATCATGACATCATAAACCCTGATGCCCTGAGTATTGGGAGTGATTTTGTGGAGTTTCGATTTAGCACACAGCACCCCCCATCACCCAGTGCCTCTTTCTAATATTCCCTTTTTTTTTTCTCTCTTCCCAAATTCCATTTTCACAGCAAAACCCTTTCTGCGCCAAAATGAGATGACGGAACAGCTCCCTCCCAAAGCAGCTATTAAATGAGAGGCATTAATTTCTTTCCTCCTGTCCAACAGGTTCCTTTAATTATCTCTCCTCTTTCAGTCAATTACATTTCACTTCCTTTGCCTGACAATCATTGCTATTTCAGGGTGAGTGTTATGCACCCAGAGGATTGGGTATTCATGCTCTAGCAGTCTGTCTCTCTCCGTCCTGCCATTGGCTACAACCCTCTGAGGATATTTGATACTCTAAACTGCAAGCTGAGTGAGCACAGTGGCAGCTAAAATGGGTATAATGTGTGTACACCATTTCAAGTTCAGTCTAGCCTCACTAGCGTTTTGTAAATGTTTATTTAACAAGAAATTGCTTGAACCTAAATGCACCACTGACTGGGAGTTAGCGCACTATATTTACAATTAATAGTCTATGTTTCAGGCTAAAACTAAAGAAGTCAAGTTACATTAAATTGTAATTAAATGTGAGGGCAAGTGTCAAATCCTAGTTTGGCAACAACTTGGTGAGTGCTTGCTGGGTCAATATTTGTCAGTGCTCATAAAGTAGGAACATAGCACCAACTAAAACCAGAGAGAAGCTAAAAGCAAAGCAGGTCAAAACACTTAGGACAAAGGGGTGTGTGTGTGTGTGTGTGGGGGGGGGGGTCTGAAAAAAAAAAATCCCATTATTTATTATTTAGTTCCAGAGTATATTACTTGAATGCTTCACACATCAGCTTCACCCAGCCAATGGTGTAAAGGTATTCTTATCACTCTTGGTAAAAGTGTTTAAGTGCTGGTTTTGCATTGCCTAATTTAGCCCTGGCATAGCAGGTATATGCTACATGAATGCTGCACTATTAGCCAAGCTAGTCAGCAGGAGACTAGGCTGGGCTGGGTTTTGGCTCACTGGGAAGTCAACGTGCTATTAGTAGAAGGAACCGAACAGCATCCGATAGAAGATGGAGAAGTTCAGTGGAGCATGCATCCAAGATCCATGACGCGGAGTGGATTTGAGTGATTGCCTAGACAAGCATTGGACATTTGATTGCTCATACTGTACATCAGTCAGCCCAATGAGCAGCTCAGCTTTAAATTGATAATAAACACAAGCTGTCTGAACCACTTTATGCAATTTCCAACGTTTGCCAAAACTTTAAATCAAAAAGAAAGAAACAAGTGCATGGTTTTACCAGTTTTTTTTTTTTTTTTTTTTTTTACAAATTCATTAAAACTGTTACTGTAGTTGACACATTTGTTTTAATATGAAGCACTGTGCTTCTGAATACTTTTGATCATGTTGAACAAACTGTGCTTTGGAACTGTCTTAGCAGGGATACTATAAAGAAAACAAAATAAGTGCTTTGTAAAAACAGGCTGACTTCCATAGTTGACTGCTGAGAGGCAATTGTGCTGCACATAAAATGAACTACAATGACACAGACCAAGCTTGAGCATTTTTCTGTAACATTGACGGTTTTGACCCAGTTTAAGTAATAATTGTGATGAAGAAAACCCCTCCAAAAACAGCTTTTTTTTTTTTGGGTTCTTTCTTTTTCTTTTAGTGATGTCGATCTGTTCTGTAATTTTTCCACCTCGTGGAAAACGAAAGGGTTTGTTCCACATCTCCCACCAACTCTTGGGGTAAATTTAGCTGTATTATTGGTGCCAGGTCAGCTGTCAGCAGCCTTGCCAGGGAGAAGGCACAAACATAATTCTCCCTAATCTTCCTTCTGTCACCCATGTGCATGAAGGGGACCATCTCTGCCGTCATTTGGTCCAAGTGATTATCCCAGCGATTTTTCACTTGGTTGCTGCTAATGTATAGAGGCTGATGATTACACTGTGATTAGGGGAAGGTGAAATAGCATCTCTAATATGGTGCTGGAGATAATTGAAGGGTAGTGAGAATGGGCAGTAGCCACGTTCGGAAATTCTCTTCTGGGGGGGTGGGGGGGTGGGGGGTGTGAACAGTTGTGTTGTGGTTTGGAAAAGGTAAGAACAGCAAGAGTGAGGCAGTAAAAGGCATGGCAATTTCACGGCCGGAAATAAAGACCTTCAGCTTGTTTGGATGACAAAGGCAGTGCATTGCAAAAAAAAAAAAAAAAAAAAAAAAAAGTTTGATGAGTTCATATATACAATTTGATGTCAGCCTTGCCTGCATTTGAATTTAAATAATTAGAGAAAGGTTTTGGCAAAAAGGAGATTCTTAGTAAATATTCTAGTAAGACAAGGGTCTAAAGGACTTGAGCTTAGTCCTTAAGAACCCCTAAATCTGGTTCTTTCATAACAAACAGAGCAAATTCAGTGTTTGCCACAGCAGCTTGATTACTGCTTCTAAAATCTTCCATTAAATTATTCTACTACAACCTAGAAGCATCATTTGAAATGATCTCAATGTGATAAGTTGTTGACATTTTGACACGTTCCTGTTGCTTTCCCGCGTTCTTGCCTTGCCCTGCTGCTTAATGCCAGCTGTCAGTGCTCAGAGGGTTGGATGTGAGCTGGTGTTCTGCAGAGAAAACTGGGAAGTGCTCGTAGTGACTAAAAACACCAATGTTTTTCCCTGAAGACTGACTCCAAACATATTGATCGAGTTTTTACAGAGGAGTCTACATGCACAGCTTTAAAAACAGTCAAAATAAAGGCTATGGGACTCTAAATCAAGACATGACAGCACTAGAGTGCTTTGCTCTGTCAGTGTCGGAAAAGCTACAGGCAAGCTGAATGATGGGGAAGAGTGGCTGTTAGACTGAATGTAGATCTTTCCTGTTTTAGCAGTAGCTTTTTTCCCCATCAGCTCTGATGGAAAAACAGTTCAGTGAGCATGTTTATAGTGGAAGTTGTACTTGCAGAGCTGAATGAGCTCTAAAAGCCTTAATTACCTTAGCATCAATGCAGTAAATTCAATTTATAGTCCGAGTAAGGTTTATTTGTATATGCCATGAGACAAGACTGTTTATTTTTTTCAGTTTTGGAGCACATTCAGTGGACAAACTCGACCTTTGAATGATGTTCACAAGCATTCTGCTTCGCTATGATTGGGACTGGGTTCATTCTGCTGGCAGTTTCAGTAGCTGTCACCTTACTCCTCTTCTCTTGCCTTTTTCACTTTTCCCCTCATGGCCATCCATTGTTCTTCTAACCATTTTTGTTTAAGAACTTGCGGCTTCATAGTTTACACTTTTTGATGCAATACAAAAAGTTGGGGGGGGGGGGAGCCACCACATGTCCATTTTTCTTGGTCTTTACAGTGGATTGTCGCTTGAACACAAAAGGCTAGTGAGAAGCCTTAAACATCTGCACCCTGTCCAGCACAGACATCAGTAAGTTCATTCTCTTTTTTTTTTATCTCTCTCGCTCGTGTTCCATATTTGCCCATCAGAGCAGTCCTTTTTTTTTTTTTTTTTAGCTGTCAGAGAGTGCAGTGTCTTGTACATCATGATGAGTGAGATATCCAGTGGCTGACACCTTAACATCCAACAGAGAATGCGTTTTCCTGCTCATAGGCGTGGATGAGTGCTTTTCAGTACTTCACCTTTTGATCTCTTATCATTGCAATGTAAATACTTTTTCTTAAAGAACAGCAAAAGTTTGCAAATGTACAATGATATTTTTTTTTCTCGTTTTGTCTTTTATCCTCTACACTATGTCACTGTTCTACAGCCAGGTGCTAAATCAGGATCCAGAGCAAAAGATATGCCCCTAAACTACGGTTCCATGTCATGTTTGTATACATTATTTCCATTTTCCTTTACTTACAGTAGGCCACTGGATATTGATTTAATGTTGTTTTTTACTATGAGTAAATTGTAATACTTGCAGCTACAAGGTATGAGTTTTTAAATATATATATATTTATATATTTATATTTTTTTAAAAAGCGTTTAGTCCTTTGGTCCCTATTTCCTAAGGAATGATGCATGTAAATTATCCTGGATTCCTCACTCCTCCGTCTTCTTGTTTTCTTCTTCGATCCAGAGCTTGCCCTGTCACAGAGCACAACACCTGTGTAGGCACAAAAACCAAAATGGCAGCAGGCTGGTGTGTGTGTTTGTGTATATTTGTGTGTGCGTGCACACGCACGAGTTTGCTTCAGTACTTGTGTTGGCATTTGCACGTATTTATACATGTACAAAGTTTTTTTTTTTTTTTTTTTTTTTTCATTTGTTAAGTGTAGCTTTCCGTAATAGATGTATGTTTGGTTCATTTTCTTTTTCTTTTTTTCCACATGAGTTTATCTGTATCCTGTGTCAGTATGCATGCTTTGAGCATAATGAGTCTATAAAGTGTTTTGTTTTTTTTTTTCATCATCATGTCTAAAAAACAGCAGCAAAAAGTTGGTCTGCAAAAAATCTTCTTCCATAGACGCCAAAGCAAACCAGGGAAAAAGAGGCATTTGCGAAGGGAAAAAAAAAAAAAAAAAGAAAAGGAAGAAGAAAAAAAAATACCAATAAAAAAACAACTCTGGGATCCTTCTTTCAGTCACCCAATCTTTCAGCGGCTTTTCCAGGAGGATCAAGGGACCACCCTTCCTTCATGATATGTAGCAGAACAAGGAGTCTTTGTACTTTTACTGCACTTGTGGAAATAAGGTGTTGTGGCCCTTCATCCTGTGACAGAGAGGAAAAAAGAAAAAAAGACGGGAGAGAATAAGGTGAGTGGATTCAGGGAAGGCTGTGGCAAACATGCTCTGGGTTGCTGGCTCCTGGTTATCACACAGACTGACAGGCACAGCAAACAGCATGAGGAACAGACAGGAAGGAAAGAGAAGAAAAAAAAAAAAAGAAAAGAAAAACTGTGTCAATCACAGCCAGAAATAAGTGGCCTAGAGGTGGGGTGGGAGATTTGTGTTTAAACCATATGGAACAGACATCTACACTATGACAGCACTAATCCAAGGAAGGCCTGATTTAAACTGACTACATCTTCCTGCATGGAAGAAGAAGACGTCACCGTTCGTCCTCATTTTTGTTATTCTGCTACAAACAAACTACAACATTGTAGACCAGGGGTTTACAACCTTTACGATCAAAAGAGTAATTTCTTCCCTTTCGTTCACTAAATTAAGTGTGTCCAGAGCTTCAAAACCTGCTAAAATTTTCATTATCAACTGGTGGCTCATGGGCCATTTTAAGTTTGTTAGAGCTGGCTTTTCTGGTCACTAGGCATGAAATTATAAAACTAAAAACATCCTATGATTGTTAACATTTATTGACATCGTTACATTATGAGACAAAATTAAAGACTGGATTTCATTCATCCATCCACTAACTTTACCCAAGTCTTCCTTTTTGGGTCACTGGTGCCCATATCCAGCAATCACTGTGCAAAGAGGCAGGGTGTACCCAGCACAGGTCGCAAGGCCATCATATTCATGTATATACATTCATATATATACAGGTAGTCCTCGACTTACAAACGGGTTACGGACTTAAGGACGGTTCGTAACTCAAATCCGCCGTAAGTCGGAGCCGAACGCACATGGCGCCGTAAGTACGGATTTTCGTCCGTAACTCGAAACCGAAAGCACATGGCAGCCGCTACGTCTTTTTAAACACGTTTTTTCAATGTAA
>JARVLU010000599.1:19676756-19694469 GCA_031762415.1 Simpsonichthys santanae | reverse complement strand
CTAATATATGATTACTTACCCCCAAGGAAGCAGGTTCTCCACCACTGGCGGCTATGATGTTTTCTGATCAGGCTGACAAAACGATGAAAGATAGCCTGAACCAAATCATGTGATCCAAATTCTAATACCAGACAAGACTTTTGATAAATGCTAACTTGATTAGTGAAAACCTACCAGCACATGCTCTATAGACTGTTAAAGAGAGTGTATCTCCTGGTGCACGTTGCCTGTTTTAGGGTTAAATAAATAAATAAACATACATACCAAAATGTCAAATGTTTTAAAATAAGTTGACTTTTCAAAAGTTTCAATACTGTAATATATCAATTCATCAAACTAAAAATACCTAATAAAGTGTTATATTTGATAACATTTTTTTAAAGAAGAAAGAATGAATGACTTTCAATTAATGAAGAGGGCTTGATAGTTAACATGTGCATGGGTTTGAGTTTGAGTACCGTTAAATGTGAGAATCTCAGATGGTAAATGATCAAGGGTTTAATAGTGAATGTGAAAGCAAGAATGGATTACGACCTAAAGGTCTTCTCTTAAGATATGGCCATGTGCAATGCACCACTGCATTTTTTAAACAGAACTGTGGGAAGAAAAACAGACACAAAATAAATTTAATCTAAGATTGCATCCAAAGTCTTTCTCATTTTTTTTTTCCTAATACAGATAATCCTTGCTTAACATACAAAGTTATGTGTTTGCCTCTGACAGTGTAAGCACAAACTCGCTGCTACAGACAGTCCACTATATACTCTACATGCCCTCGAGTGAATAGGAGAACATGCAAACAAAAACACAGCACATTTTTCCCCCTTTGCCAGGGGACAACCCCATGATGCTATAGTCTTGCAGGTTTAGCATTTATAAGCTCCTTTTTGTCTATTGAACAAAGCATTTCACTCTGCAAGATTATGGTCAGGGGCGATTAAGATCTTTACCTCACTGAAGAAGAAAAAAATGGGGGGTGGGGGTGTGTGTGCTTTATGTAACCTCAAAAAGAAAGAACAGAAGTAAAAAAAAGACTACAGAAGAGATAAAACAGATGAAAACCTTGATGAAAGCCACAAGCTGCACAGCGGATGGGCAATCCCGGTGCAGGAACAGCATCATTGACTTCTCAGTCTTTGAATGTATCTCTTTCTCCTTGTCTCATGTTTGTATCCACCGAAACGCCTTGCTTTTTTCTTTCACCTTACAGCTTTCAAACAGGAAGATAATATCCCTTGTGTGCACGTCCTTCACTCGGATCTTTCTGCAGTCAAAGCGTTATCAGTGCATGTGGCATGTGTGCGCATGTGTTGCTTGAATTTGAATGGGAGCTCAGTCTGTAGTGGAAATTGCAAAGTCTGACGGTGAAAGTGCATTTACTATTACGGCTGGCCTCTTCTCCCCACATTGAATGAATGACAGAATGATTGAATGAATGAATGAACAAAGAATGAACAAAATTAATGAACAAAATTAATAAATTAATAGATAAAATGAATGGTTCTGTTTAACTAGGGCTCAGTGTTATAAAAAGCTTCAGATTTTTTTTTTCTTTTTCATGATGACACGTTGGATGTTTACCAATTGTTTTGCTTAATCGTCAGAATGTGCAGGAGCCTGTATTATTGGTTCTGACAGCACAGCAGAATTATGTTAGCTTCATTTAGAAAAAAAAAAAAATGGAAGAAAGAAAACAGATTGTCTATCTGTATAGCCACATTTCATTCAGACACATTTTGGCTTCCCAAATTAAAAGATTTCTAAAATTAGTTGTTTATTCAGTATAGTCTCTATCACTGGTGACTGCACTCCCATTTTTCCTCTTTTTGAGGCTGAGCAAGCCATACGGCAAAGTACCCTCTTACTCCTGTGTGTTCTCCATTTCATTTCCCACCTTACTAACACACAGACTCAGTTTTACAGGGAAAAAGTAAACTGAACCATGGGGATACTACAACTCCAGGTACAATATGGTTTGCTGGGTGGTGGATCGGAGCAGATGTCTCTCTGTTTCACTCTGTCTGTCTCTCCCTCACTGAACTCTCTTGGTGGTGTGTGTTGAGTCAGACAAGGCAAGGGCACTACTCTGGGCACTGTGGCACTCCACATTGACTAAAATGTATTCATACAGACATTATCTTTAGAGATTAAGCATTTCTGCAGAGTCGGCAGGACAGGGTCAGAATTGGCTGGTAATGAGGAGCAGCAGCACAGGCACAGGGCAGACAATAAATCTTTCCTGTGAGCCAAAAGACCCACAAACCAACAACTCACTGAGTGGTTTGTTTTTAAAATGTGCCAAATTGACCTTACAGGAACATTAAAGCATGTTTATGCAAAGACATGCTGGCACATAAAGAAAAAAAATAGTTAAAATTAAATAAAAATGCTTCTCCTGGGTTTATAACTGAGAAAAATAATAGTGCAAGACAGGATTTACTGTTATAGCTGTTCGGTTCACAATTTACTCTGGATAAAGAATTAATTAGAGCATTTAAATGTTTGCCTTACAGATAGATGCACAGTCAATGAAATAATACTTAACATGAACACTTTACTTAAGGCAATCTTACTGACATCTGCAGTAAGGTGCACACTGGATCATTAGCTGAAGGCTTACAGGGGAAAAATAAAGTTGCCATCATGAGAAGCTGATATCTCAGCACATAAGAGCTCTGTCACACTAGAGAGGGAAAACAGAATTCTTTGTGCTTAGATACAGTATTAGTCTACATTTGCTCCAATCAGAGTTTAAACTGATTCTCAGTGACAAAGACTAAAAGCTGTCAAAATAAAAGCTATCAAAATAAAAGTGGCTAATGAAGAACTACAATTTTAGTGTTGATGTTGCAAATGTTTATGGCATGTCCTGGGGTGGGGTGGAGGGTGGGGTTGGGGGTTGGTGTAGAGGTAGAGCAGCCGACTTGGGACCAGAAAGTTGCAGGTTCAACTCCCAGTCATATTGTGGTGTCTCTGAGCAAGCACCTAATCCCAAATTGCTCCCTGGGTGCCTACATACAGTAGCTACCCACTGCTCCACCTGGGTTTATCTAAGATATGATGGGTTAAATGCAGAGAACTCATTTTGCCATTGTATGAGACGATACAATGATGACAATCTCAGACTTCCCTTCCCAGTTGTCACTGGCAGACAGATGGTCTGCTGCATAAGTGTGAAGCACAATGCCCTCAGCAGGCAAAGACTTTCACAGTTTTCTGAAGAACCAAATTAAATAAATAGCGACTAGCTTGTTTTCTTTGAGTGACCACATTTTTGTTCACCCATTATACATTCAATCTCCTTAGTGCCTGTGTTGTCTTCTTCTAATACGAATGCCCTTCATCAAATTAGCCATGCTTTCAAACCTCATCAAAGATCCCTAGAAAGCCGGTAGCTAGTTTAGTCAGTATATGCCAAGATGAAACAAAGGATGAAGGGGACACCAAAGGAGCCCCATTGAAAGCTATAATAACCTTTATTTACCACACAAACCCTCATGATTTGAGGCCAAGGTCAGACAAGCAGGCGGGAACCATCTGAGGCTTCCCATTGGCAAATGGTCAGTCTTTGATCAAACTCATCATTTCTGTCATGAAGGTGACACTCCAATGGCTTGCAAGTGCTTTAAGTTTGTGCTTCCTTTCACATGGTCTACTTAATATACAGAATGAAACTGGAGGAAATCCATGCCACGGTCATGTCAGCCCTAAAAAAAAATAGGTTATGATAGATGAGCTGTTTTGCATCTTTGTAGAGCTTGTTCCTTTTTTTGTACCTCAATATATTTTTATGAAGTCTTATCACAAGGAGGGGCAATGCAAAAGTATCAACCACAGTGTTGTGGGCCTTCCACGTAATCTTGTGGCCATCAGGATGATCCCATGTACTGCTGTCTTCTCTTGTCCTTGGTCCCCCCCCTCCCCCCCTGGCTTTTCAACAAAGGTAAAACAGGTTGACAGTCAAGTTAATTAAGATTTTAATCCAGGGTGAAAATGCCAATGCATGGAATACCATACTACAAAGGCAAGCTGAAGCAAGACAGGAAAAAAAAAAGAAAGCAGATTTGAATGTGCACTGTTTAACATGCAACATTTTTCCATCATCCTCACAGAGGTCAAATGGAGTTATTCCCTTTTTTTAAGAGATCAAACAGGCTTACTGGTGTCCCTTTGTTGCAAAGCTAACAGCTCACTTCAATGCCATCTACAGCCAAAATGATGAGTTCATTTCCAAACCGAAAGTGCATTTAATCGAAAGCCATGTCTGGTGTCGTAAACATGAGGAAACATATTACATGAAATGGAAGGGAAGCAACAATCAATGACTGACTAGAGGAAAAGAAGGGTGAAACTTACTTGAAGTCATTTTAATGTCTCAACTTCCTAGAAATTCTCTTGCATCTTAGCTTCAAAATGGGACAGCTTGTGACAGTTGATGTGTTTAGAGATTAAATATGAGTCTGCACCGAGGCTGATTCATTCTTCCCATTTCTCCACTTAGTTCTGAATCAGATTCACAGACTTTTCTCTATCAGTGTGTGTCCCTGTGTTCAGTATAGCCAAACCTGAGACCTTCTCAGTAATGAAGTTAGATTGAAAATACGAGCCATCCGTCCCACTGGCCTGATATCAGATCAGGCAGAAGCCAGCAAGAGAAGCAGGGGCCTATCCCATATTAGGAGGGTTCACCTACGTGGCAGGGTGTGTATGGTGGAATAAGTGGGACATCTCCCAGCAGGCTGTAAGAGCACTGGCCAATAAATGATAAAAGAGCAGGACTAGTCCCCATGCTGCCTTATTGAAGTTTACCTTTGTACAATCACACTGAATACCAATTTGCCATTACTGTATTTTTTTTTCCAACTTATAACATCTCCTATCTGAAAGTCTGGGACTATCAGACACATCTAGAACACATTTTGCCTGCCTTGTCTTCTGCAACTTAAAAAAAAAAAGTATGTAATATGTCTGTTAAACACTTTTCTGAAGACTAAAAAACTCTTACATGATTTGTAAAGGTCAAACAACTAGACAGACACACGTTTCCAAAGTATTGGGATGAGAAATTGATAGAAATTCTTACTCTGACAACCTTTAGCCCCCTTGGAGTCACTTTAGAGGCCCTTAGTCTAAGATTAAAGGGCCCAGATCTTTAATCACTGAAGATCAACTATTTTTATACCATAGCTTCTTGCAGACGCAACATCTTCCTCCTTTTGCTGGGATGAGCAAAACGTTTAATTAGACTGTCATTAAGCTTTTATACCTCTGGGACATGCTCATGGAGGACTTTAAGTATGGCACGGGAATTGGATGAAATTGAATGAATCGCTGTATTTTGAACATTCATTGCAGACAAAGTGCTTGGTGCACAACTGTTAGTAAAATTAACATTATTTTTCCTTCAGTGACTTTTTTATCTTGACAGTCAGTAAAGAGAATGTTTAACTGGTAAAACTTAAAACGACACAGGCATTTCCATATCCCATAACGACAACCAGCATATCCATTCTGAACAGCAAAGTGCACATGCATAAACACAGAGCATGTTTTTGATCATAATAAAAAGCAGAAAAGATGAATTAATTTGGTGCCAGAAAGTGCTAATGTAAGTACACATCTACTCTGCTTGATTAGAGCTGAGCAAACATAAGTCTGATAATACACTGACCCATCCAGCTGACCTGAAAACTTTAATTATATTTGCTCTGATTCCCAAACATAAGCACTTTAACTTTACTTGGATATGCAAATCTGACCTCACACCAGCACCTACAAGACAACTTCCCTGTGATGTGTGTTTAGCTGCTTGGTACAGCTCAATACCTTTCCATTTAATATGCTGCCAAGTTAATCAACGCTGGTTGAAACCTGAGAGATCACAGGCATTTTAGCTCCCGATGTGCCTTGTGCTCCTCAAAGGCAGTGGCTGCTGGATCTCCTGTGTTCATTACGGAGAAAAAGAGCTTGCTTTAATCAGCCTGGGAGTCACTCATCATAAGGATGCGCTACCACACACACACACACACACACACAAATGCATGTAATGAGCCTGAACATTTGCATAGTGGGTTAGCCAAACAATTGCATCCAAGTATAGAGGACAAAAACAATCTTTCCATTTGTGATCTTATAAAACATTTCCATTTACAGCAGCAGATAACAGGTAGAAGACTTTAAAAACTCCCAGTCAAACAGCCCAAGTACAGCACAAGTCCCTATAGGAAATGTGTGAACAGAGCATTTTACAAACAGTTTTTCACGCGCACACAGTCGTCACATAAGTAAAGTATGTAAGCTGTCCTTGCCATTGAATTTATGACAGACTGAAAGAATGAGATTTGGTGACAGGACATTTTTAGGACTGTATAAATATTGGACATTCGTGTTGAAACATTTGTCAGTTGGATGTAGTTAAATATATACATCTGTATGATAGGGCGTGTATTGTGTCACTTTGAAAGTTTGTCTCTTAAGGTGACTGTGTGGGTGTTTGTGGAGTGCATGTGTTTGTGCATGAATGCATGCCAATCTCGTTGGCTTGTAGACAGGCGTACACAGATTTAATCACTCCCCAGGCAGAGTGTGGAGGAGGAAGAGGAGGCTGTGAGGCAGATAGGAACAGACAAACGCGACAAGGCGAAAGAAGGAGGCAGCGGGCCCGGCCCATATCCCAGCACTGCTGCATAATAAATACAATCATGTAAACATAACTGTTAGGCTTATGTACACCTGAAGAAACACGATGATGCACTGTTTATGCACTTCAATGTTGCAGATCCTCAGCTATACATCTATGTGTTTTCTTTACTTGATTGGTCCCGTAAAGGTTCACAAGATCTGGTGCCTGTCTCAAACGGTCAATGGGAGAGAGGGGGTCTACACCCTGCAGACTCCACCTATCCATCACAGGGCCACATAGAGACAAACAAAACGGACACCTGTCCATGCTCCCCCCCCCCCCCCCACCATGTTTAACTTCTGAGTAGCCAATTATTATGTATTATGATGTTTGTTTGTTTTCAATATAACATTGCCTTGGTATAAGTGTAGCTTTTTGTATGCCAGTTGTGCATAGTGTATATATTTAGCCATAGCTTGAGGTCACTAATGCAGAACGGATTGGTAATAGGCCTGGTTATATAATCTCATCACACCTAACTCAATAAGGTAAA
Source organism: Simpsonichthys santanae (assembly GCA_031762415.1). NCBI lineage: Eukaryota > Metazoa > Chordata > Actinopteri > Cyprinodontiformes > Rivulidae > Simpsonichthys > Simpsonichthys santanae. The sequence goes on along the minus strand of JARVLU010000599.1, from coordinate 19,687,294 downwards.
GGCCAGTCTGTCCCCTGTAGACTGCTGTCCCTGCTTTGACCTGCTGTGAGATGAACCGTGGCATCAAAACCTCTTTTTTCTGGCACAAGAAGATATTTTAACTGTTGTATTTGCATGCATTCATAGCTAGTTGTGAGACTAAAGTAAATTTACTTGTTAGATATATTTCTAATATAGCAGTATCTACTTTTAATTACTGTATAATAACGTTGTCTGAATCTGAACTAATTTACTGTACCGGTATATCTAAGGACAATTGATGTTGCAGGTTTTTTGTGTATGCATTAGTGAATATTGCAACACGACTATATCTTCTGAGTTGTCTGTTTGCTTTTATTGATCCAATTTATTGTGTTAGTGTAAAACTAATGCTTCTACATGCTGTTTTTTTATACATCTTTCAAGTACAGTTGGAGCCCTGATTGTTCCTTCAAACTAAAGTTTTGGATGATACAGCTTCTCTTAAATGCACTGAGACAAAAAAAAAAAAAAAAAAGAGAAAATGTGAGGAGCCGCAAGTCTCTTTAAAAGTTCTTTGTGACAATAAAAGTGGTCCAACAAAGTTTATATCAAACACTGTCTCCCACAACAATCACCAGTGTCAGTTAGCTTTTACTGTTTGCTGTGAGACAGCGCTCATTGTGGCACTGCCTGGATGTCATCTGAAGTGTCAACCGTGTGTTTGTTTAATGTGCTTGGCTGTTTGCGACTGCTTCAGGCTTCCTTTTTATGAGCCTACAGTGAAACAACTCATCATATGGTGTCCACATTTTGTCCTTTAATCATTGTTGTGTCTTATGGAAGTTGAAAACTGCCATTATCTCTAAAATTAAATTGACTACGATTTTTGTTTTCAGTATCATAAATTAACAGAATAGGCGAGCTACATTTATCTTGTTATTACAAGAAAATAAGCTTTGTTTTCTCAAAATAATAAAAAAAAGATAGAATAGAAGAAGAGACGAAAGATGAAACGTTTCTAATTTTTTTTTTTTTTTTTTTTTTTTTTTTGAAGTCCCGAGGACCAGACTTAACTTTTTTTTAGATTTTTACATCTGGATTATTGAGCATAAATCAGGATATTCCTTTAAGTGACATTTTTAGCTTGAATCAGTTGGCAGCATGACTGTCCTGATTTCTGATGAAGAAATAACCTTTTTGTTTTCAATATTTGTTGTCCAATTATTTTGAGGAAATTGTCTATTAAACGTTCTAATGTTTGAATTAAAAAAAGAGAGCCAACAATGCCACAAAAACAATAAAGACAAAAAAATAAATAAAAACCTATGTTTTCTCTTGGCTTATTTACCTTCTCGTTTACTCATATTACTTGTTAATACTGTTGTGGAACATATTTATGGGCTACTCAAAATGCTTTGAAGCAGCATTTTCCTAAACAGAAAAGTCTGCAGCCATTATTTAGGTGTTAGGTGGTATTTAGGTGCAGTCCTATTAAAAAAAAAAAAAAAAAAAAAAAAAAAAAAAAAAAAAAAAAAAAAAAAAAAAAAAAATTTTTTTCCTTATTCATAGACATTATATAACGTTTCACTTTAGTTTTTCTGGTTTTCAACAATAAATCAATGATCTTTCATTCTGGACTCTAGGATTTTTATTTATGACTACTACAGTGCCAAGACTTGTGCATCATCGATGTAAAAAGTACATCTTAAGTCACAGATGACAAACAGGAGTTTCTCCTTTTGAGCAAATATATGTATATATTTTTTCCAAGTGCAATATATTGTTGAGTCCCTCTGGGCTAATATACACGTTCCCATACTTTTTTTTTTTAAGAAAAGTTCCTTGATTATTATTGCTAGTAGTATTACTAATCCCATTATCATTAGTGATCGTACTAGTTGCCATTGCAGTTTTGAAAAAAAAAAAATATATATATATATACTGTATATATAATGTATATATATTCACTTGATTTTTACTTGACCAGATTTGACTACAAACTCCCTTCAAAACTTGACTTCTTATGAGCAATTTTTGTACAGTATATCTTAGCTCATTATATAATATTTTTGGTGTAACTGGGACCCTGAATACATAATTTTGTTCCATCTCATGTACCACATGTGATGCAAATGACAATAAACTTGACTTGAACTTGAACGTTCCTTTTTGCTGCTTTTCAAAAGTGGGTTTGTATTCACTTTCTGTGTAAAGACAAATGTCTTTGGTCATTAGCATTATTTTCAGGCATAACAGATGTTGTTATCTACTCTAGCCCTACAAAGAATGTTTACCTCTTCATCAAGAATACAATTTTATTTAAAAACTCACTCTTCTGCCGGTTTAATATTCTATTTAAATAATTAGGTGGCATTAGTTAAAATGTATTTTTAGCTGCAGCCCATGATTGTTTTTTTTTTTTTTTTTTTTTTTTTTTTTTTTTTTCAACACTGTCAATGTCTCCTATGGCTCTCTGTCTTGATTCAGTCTGTAACTGCTTTAGGTAAATGTCACTGACAATAAACACACTTGCTTAATAAAATGCAAAAAATACTATGTTATTGAAAGAGGAACAAAATATTACATCAACAATATATATAAAAAAATGAAAGCCCATACTTTTATTTTACTCTGACACTCTGACTTCCTCTCCTTCTGCCATTTGCAGGGTTGGTACCAGTGTTTGACAGAATCAGACCATGTGATCAATCAGAGCACAGCAGTGACAATAAGGACCAAACAAGTGAAAGATTGCACACAGAAAAATGCACAGAGAAACGTTTAGACTATCAGCAGTATTGAATTCAGGGCTGTCTGTAACATACGCAGACGCTGCAAGAAAAAAAAAAAAAAAAACTTAAAAGGGTAGTAACAGAAAGGTTAACAGCTGTATTTTTTTTTTTTCTTTTTTTTTTTTCTTAAAAGTCATTTCCTCTAGTCTTGGTTTTCTGACATGGCAGACTTGCAGGATGAGGAAGGAGCTTAAAGAGTGACCTGGGAGTCTCCTGGTGAAATGTCTCTAATCAGCCTCAAGGGGTTTAGCATCCGCACTGGGTTCTGGCTGAGCTGGGAGCCATGGCCTGGCTCACTGCAAAACTGACACTTACTTCCTAAACATCTACACCCAGACTTATTTAAAAGTGTGACATGTTGAGAGACTGACAAGGAATTGTTCTTCTAAATTCCCAGGAAGGTGATTTTTACTTTCATTTTTATTTTTACTTGACTTTCTGGTGAAACAGCCTGACATATTGTGTGTGAACTTACAGAATGTTGCTGTTAGCATTGTGTTGCTTTCAATTACATCATCTATAGCTTCATAAGGTTCTGAAAATACAAGGACACTTCTTGTTCAATACTTGCACAACGATTGTGACTAAAGCCTTGCACTCATCAAATCATTTTTCACCCTCAAACTTAAAATTTCTGACCAAGATGCCTTTAGATAATTTGATAAACAGCAATAGATTGTGATCATTCGACCAAATTAAAATAAATACAGCTGTGTTTAATGATTTATTTTTATTTTTTTACAAAGTTTTCACAAACCAGTGCATGTTGTTATCTTACACAGAATACTCCCTTGCTGTGAGCAAACTTCCACAAGAAAAGTCTTACTAAAACTATCCTTTTTTTTTTTTTTTTTAAGACAGACCTGTACTTCAGCAAAACTATCTCCACCATCCATCCCATCTGACATCTGGCACCGGCTGACTGGGCAAAGCTGAGTCCGGCTCAGCTCCATAGCTTTAGGGGAGGTCAACAATTGGGGGCTGAGCACTGGGCCGTCAGGGAGGTTGTTCTGCATACTGAGCAGCCTGATTAGGCAGAGGAGCACAGAGAGGCTACAGCTTTGGTGGAGCAGTGGGAAGACAGGTGTGACAGCACACCCCCTTGCAGCTTTGTGCCACCAGTGACTGGGTGTATAATAAAAACTCAAAGACCATTTTTAATTAATAAAAATGGCCAACTTTCTTACCCTGGTTATTCAGGGAAAGGTGTTAGTCTTTTCTGATTTGGGAGTGGTGGTGCAGAGGTTATAGAAGGTGGGCCTGCAATTGGATAATTGCTAGTTCAACTCCCGGTACCGACAACATCAAAATGTGGGTGGGATAGATGAAGCACCCTAATTTGCCCCACTCAGGGTCCTTGAGCAAGGCCCCTAATCCCCCACATTTGCTCCAAGTCAATGATTGTGTGTGTGGGTTTATGAAGCAGTTCTTATGTACACTGATTACTTTTGATTTTATTTGTGAAGTAATTGTGAACATGATGACTAAAGATAAGCACTTATATATAGAATCCTTGAAATGAAAAGTCTTTGTTCAGGGACCAATCTTGTACTTTTTTTTTTCTTATATAAGTTCTCATGTCTCATATTTGTTTTCATTCCAAATTAATATACATATGTTAACACACAACTACATACACTTTAACACCCACGCATGTAGGAGGAAAGAGTCTCCAAAGATCAGGAGAAAGAGAGCGAGAGCAGGAGAGGTAGAGGGGTCAGCCATCCACTGAGATGATAATGAAAGAATAATAATAGAGTACAGGATGAAATTACTGAGCTTTACCCACAATATCTTCTCTCATTAGCTCCAGCACTAATGTTGTCGTTTATGCTTGTGTTCTACACCAGCTCCCCCTAATTAGGAATTGGCTTCTAAAAATAACTGGCAAACTAAATAGTGGCGTGAAAGTACATGCAAATCTGTTGATGTAGAGGAATAATGGTGGCAGGGTAGAGGAGGAGTGGGGTGGGGATTAGTGGTGTGCTGCAGACTAAAGTAATTGAGTTGGGTAGTGTTGACACCAAGGCGCAGTCAGAGTGCCCATGTTGTGGAACTCGCTGTGTGCGTGTGTGCGTGCATGCGTGCATGCGTGCGTACTACAAGGCTCAGGCAGCACTTTTTTTTTTCTCTGTGGTTTGTGTCATGGTAAAGGTGTTAGCTCTGGATAAAAGGGTGGAAAGATACTAATCCCTGCTTTGGTTCAGAAAAGAAGAGCAGGGTGGAACCTTCCTCCTGTGAAACAGCATGGACAATCTGTTGCAACACCTGAGTAGGGCACAGTATGGACAGAATTAGGGCACAGGCCCTGGCACTGCTCTGACAAGGAACTGTCAAGCATTAGTTAGGACTACAACTCTAAATTACAGTTTATACTAAACATGCTTAAAATATGAAAATTGCACATCCTATGTCCAAATCATTAATGCTATGAACAGTTATTATTTTTTATTTCACCTTGTGCTTCATTCCATGATGGTTGATAATACTTGTGCCATAAAAATAATCCCGTTCATACCATGGCTCGCATGAATAAGTCGTTAGGGTGAAGGACAAAACATCTCAGAAAAAAATTAAAAAATAAATAAATAAAAAAGAACTGTCCAGATGACCTGACGGAACATTATTGGATTTGTCCCTGGATTATTGGGCATGAACTGTTGATGTTTTGAACCACTTTGGAATGGCTGCCTCAGAAGAGTTGATAGAGGAGAGGGCAGACCCCAGAAACCATCTTATCACCAGCAAACTGTTTATTTTAATTTATTTTTTCCACCATGGGAGTGTGGTATTTGTGGGACTCCAATTTGTTTGTGGCTTCTTGGACTGAAGAAGTCCTTCAAATGAAGGCGAAACATCTCAGCAAAGAAAGAAACCATCCAGATGACCTGACTGAAAGTTATTGGATTTGTACCTCGATTATTGAGCATGAACTGTTGGTGCATGGCTCACATGACAACATACAACAATGGTGATTGAACATATTTTTCTGTCTTGTTCCATCCTGATCCTGTTGCCATTCAATGTTGATTATGTGTTGAAATGGGTAAATAACTGTGAGGGATCTGTAGACAGTAGCAAAATAATATAATTGTTTAAAGAAAACCTTAGTCAAACTAAAAATCATTTCTCTGTACTTTGACAAGTCATTAATTTAGACGATCAGTCTGCCTAGTGCTACAGCATGAGTATGTCTGTGTGGATGAAGAAAAAAAAATAATATGCAAATTGTAAAGATGTAAATCAAATTTTTGAAACAAAACTGGAAGTCATATTTAATATGTGGTGCTTCTTAAAGCACTGCATGGCAACACAAAGTACTGTATTCTTGCACAGTTATATCCTCAAATATTTCAGAGCATTGTTTTCACAAACTATGCACTATATATAGATTAACCCACAGACTAAAAGACAAAACGTACAACGGTGTGTTTTTATTCCCACACAAATCAAAGGTACTTTATAACGGCTGTGAAATAAAAGAAAATGTATATTTTGCTGAGACTATAATTGCGGTTAAAAAGTCAAAAATAAAGTCAGACTTTGTGCCATGTAGGGGTTGGAGATGAGAACAACAGAAATTCAGGATTCTACCACTGATTTGCCTCTCTGCTGCTTAAAGAGGCACCTTGCAGTGAAAATACCTTCTCTGCTGCACATCATAAAGCTGTCAACCTCCCAGGCAATTCATGCTTATATTAGATGTTATTTGAGAGTGATGGAGTTTAAATTTGTGCTGCGCAATGTCACCAGAGGACACCAAATCTTTGTTATGCAAATATCAGCTCAGTTAAATCATACAGGTGAAACAAACGAACGGGCAGAAGTTTTATTTTATTTATTTACTCGTTTATTTGGAGGTACTGCACCAGGAAAATGCTGTTTTTAAACTAGTTCTTTCTAGTTGGGGTGGCTGTGGCTGAGTGGTCAGAGCAGTCATCCTCCAATGCGACAGTTGGGGGTTCGATTCCACCAGCAGTCACGTGCCAAAGTGTCCCTGGGCCAGACACTGAACCCCTCATTGCCTCCGATGTGTGTCCCATCGGTGAATGTGATCTAAAGCACTGATTATTCTTTGTAGAGATATACTGTAGTAGAGTTGTATGAATGGGTAAAGTAGGGCACAGATTGTAGTGTAAAGTACTTTGATTATCTTGATAAGATATAAAAGTGCTATACAGCCCATTTACCATTTATTTAACAATATGAGAGAAATTAATTTGTAACTTAACTCAAAGCAAATCATCCCAACACATTTGAAGTAATAATTGCATTGATTAAATGTTTCTTACAGATATATTCAAATTTGCCCCATCTCCCAAAAAAAAATATGAAAGTTGAATTTGTTTCCCCTCACAAATCTTGTGTGCCTCTGTGAGCTACTGTAACTTAAAATGGTTAAACCATAGATTATAGATTTACTACAGTGATTACTCATTTCTTGATGTAAAAGTAGTGGCACTATAATGTGTTTGTTCAAAAGAGAGAAGTGTGATGACTAATGTTTGTCTTGAATGCAGTCCCTTTGCCCTCTCTGCCTACCTTTAGTCCATTACTGCATCTCTGAGTCACAAAACAGACTTGAAGCTGGCAGTAAAAGCCTCCTTGGCTGTAGGGGTCCACACAAACTGACATACATGCACATAAATATGTTATGTCACCATTTTACATCTTATATATTTCACTCTCTCTCCTATTCTGTTTCTTCTTTTTTGAACACACACACACAGCCCTAATTTCCAGGAATCTGATCATTTTAGAAAGCAGCTCTATGTTGGTGTGGGCCATGTTTCGGCCCGGCTGTTCGCCAGATCTAACTGAATGTTAGATCAATATTTTGTCCCCCCGCCAGCCAGCAAGTTCAGTCCAGACAGACTGCCTCTGAAACCCTGTCTTTGTCATCCCTCATGCAATAGAAAATGCCTGGTTTGTAACACACACGCTCTGATACATGTAATTCTATTGTTACAGCAGATGCTTGCTAGTTATATTTTGATTCTTGTCTTGTTGAACTTGATTCATGTGTTTACTTACAATAGAGAGATATTCAAATAATTCTGATTGAACATATAATAACGTTTCTGTAAACAAAAACAAGTAAAATAAAAAAGTAAAAGTAAAACTGTTACAATGCCTCTTTAGATTAGCAGTCCTCGAGTTACGTCGCAGATCCGTTCCTACGCACCGTTCGTAACCCGATTTTGCCGTAAGTCGGATAAACGGCGTTTTAAACATGTTTTTTCAACGTAACACAACACCAGCGTACATTCTTACAGTACTGTATTTCCAAGCAGTTAGCTAACACAGTACCCTCAAAAAGCACATAAAATACTGTACAGTACATTTCATAATGAAATAAAACAGTATAAAAACTGTGCCTGTGTCTCTCCGCCATCACTCTTTCTCTTTTTTCTTTAAAATCCAATCCACCTCGGTCAGGAGTGTTTATAGGGAAGTCCAACCAACGAAGTTTATTAGAACAAGAGCTGCTGCTAATTTTACAGGCTGCACCAACTTAGAGCACAAACAAAATGGACTCCTCCAGCACATGTTGTTGTTGTCACAGAACCAGATGGACACCAGAGAGGGGGAGGAGTCCACAGGGTCTTAAAGGGAAAGGTATTAACACCCCACACACAAAAGAAACGGCGCTGTGTGTAGCTATTGAAAGTCAATGGGAGATGGGATGACGTCATTGGGAGGCGTTCGCAAGTCCGAGTTGCCACAAGTCGGGGGCGACGAAACTCAAGGACTACCTGTATTAGGTTTGACCAATGCATTGTGATTTTTTTTTTTTTTTTTTTTTTGAGAGAGGACTTAATTTCACAATGCACTACGTGATCTCCTAATTATAAATGTGAACATTTTGTCAAACTCAGTTCAATTGTACTAAATTATTCGTTAAAAACTTGTATACAGAGTGTTTGTTAACAAGTTTACAGCCAAATGTGTTCCTAATCCTTGGCAGGGATAACATCTTCATGAGGACAAAGCACTCAGAAAATGCACGAGGTGAGACTAATCATTGTCAAATAAAGGTGGTTGGGAGAAGTTTTACTGAGCATGATACAGTAGAGTTTCATGTGGGTCTATAAAATCCGACCCAGCCTGGCCTGAACCCATATCATTTTTTTGGGGCCCGACCCAATCAATTATTTGTAATTAGAGGCCCAAACCAGAAAAAAATAATAATAATTAAAAAAATAATAATTTAAAAAAAAAAAAGCTTTTACTGCTTTTGTAAGCAAATCAGTTTGACATGATGTTTTTAAAAAAAATGTATTTCAAAGAAAATAAGGTATAGGATTTCTTGTTTATTAACAAAAGTCAGCAGATTATTATAGTTATTATAATATTATAGTTAATAACGGTTGGCGGACGCGCATGGTTGATGATCCAAATTGAGTCATCAGCCTTGCACATTTGCTGACACAGTGGCTGAGTCCAGTTTGGCTTTCGATGGATCACTGGCAGTGGTTCATCAGAAGCTTAACTGAACTTTTTTTAGTTTAATTTTATTTTTTACCTCTTTCAACCAGCCGGTCAGCACACGGTCTACTGGCCGCACGCGGCTGGTGATCTAAATTGGATTGTCAGCAGCACGCGTCCTGTTGACGTAATCAAAATCCTGACACCAACCTGACACGCCCATCAAGCACATTAATTTGACCCGGGTCCGGGTTAGAAATGACAGCTCTATGATACAATACACAATTACCACAACAAAGTAAACTGAATAATGTTATTTTTCAACTCATACTGTATACAGTGTATGAGTGTGTGTCAGGTTTGGATTGTTTGGATTGTTTCTGGGTAGACCCAGAGTGCATACTAAGGCAAGGAGTTCAATAGTTCTTAAACAATACTTTATTTAAAAAAGCTAAGAAAACAAAATACTTGAGTGGCTGAAAAGAGTTAAATACTAATAAAAGAAACTCGCCATGGAGAGAAGGAGAACTGAGAACATAGGGATGACAGTTAATGCCAGTCTGATTTGCAGGAACAAACAGAGAGTACATATACACCTAAACTAAAAAGCAGCATGAGGAACACCTGAAGGGAAGACAACTAGAAGCAGGGGAGAGTGGGCATGGCAGACTAGTGGGCAGGTACTTGATTGCTGACAAACAGGGAAAAACCAAAAGAATGAAAACACAAGGGAGTTATCAGACCATGAACATAAACAAATCTAATCAAACTCAAACATATTCAGTTCTAAATATGGAGAAAAGTAATCAGAAGAAGGACTGATCAGATAACTCCAGAAGTAACATACATAAATAACTGAAGAAAATATACCATCCATCCATTATCTTTACCCACTTCTTCTTTTTTGGGTCGCAGGGGTCACTGGTGCCCATGGCCAGCTATCAATGTGTGAGAGGTAGGAGACACTCTGGATAGCACGCAAGTCCATCACAGGGACACATAGAGACAAACAAGACAAACAACCATTCACTCTGTCACTCACACATAGGGACAATTTTGTCCATCAGCCTAACATGCATGTTTTTGGTCTGTGGGAAGAAATCATAACACCTGGAGAAAACCCATGCATGCACGAAGAGAACTTGCAAACCCCACCCAGAATGGTCCCAGGCCAGGATTTGAACCAGCAACCATTTTGTTGAGGGGCAGCAGCTCTACCAACTGAGCCACCATGCCACTCAATAAAAGATACCAAAAAGGACAGTGAATTTGACCTTAAAAACAAAAGGTTACCAAACTAAACAGATCCGAACTCTGTCTGCCTGGGGGGGGGGGGGGGGGGGGGGGGGGGGGGGG